>VYZW01022511.1:0-78861 GCA_013401315.1 Balaeniceps rex
AAGTAACTCTAACTCAGCTGAAACCAGGACAATTACTAAATACCCTGAGTATTACAGTGCTCTCCTGCCTGGACAGAAGAGATATTTTAGTCTGAAAAAAGCTGTGCTTTGGTGAGCTAGGGAAAAGCGTATCTTATTTTTAAGCTGCAATCACATAGATGTAAAGACCTGATGTGGTTCTAAAGCCTATTGCATTTGAATGTCTTTGCTTATTTAGGAACTTCATTAGTACTTGCAATCATTTAATTATTCTGATTTTGATATTTGCCATCCACTCCGGGTTGAGGGAGTGTTTACAGCTAAACAACAATTAAAACAGAAACCAGACAGCAAATTCCCAAATCCTTCCAAATCAGCCTTGAATTGTGAGCTGCCTTCCTCCAGGACTGTTTTCTACCAGAGAAAACACCATCAGTTCCAGGGACTTTGCCACAGCACCATGTGCAGATTTTGCTTTCCTTCCAATTCTATATTTAACCATACTAAGTGTTCTCCAGATCAGTCCAGGAACTTCTAAACTATTTGGTTTCACAGTGAAAAAGGTCCACAGAGGACACCTCTCCATTCACTGCAACCAGGGACTTTCCATGAGCCTATGGCAGAGAGACCAAGACAGCCATTCCATAGGAAAAGAGATGACATTAAAAAAAAAACCCAACCCTGAAAAAGTATCTGCCAAAATAAAACTCTTTCTTATTAATTTCTGGCTATTAGGATCCTATTTGCCATTGTGCTTCTGCTGTTTTGGCTGCCTGGTGCCCCAGAGTAGTTGTAAACCTTACCCATAGCAGCTCTGGAGTGACTTTGCTGTGCCAAAGCAGGACACGGGATACTAATGGTGTTTAACTTTCCTAAAAATGCCATCTAAACAATGGCCTAAGGGAATGGTAAAGTACATATGAAGCCTGAATGCTGCATTGACTTTTGGATTGCAACAGAAGGCTTCCACAGAATTGAAGAATTACTGCTAATTTTTATTCAAAAAGGAAAAATAGAACTGATGAGTATAACTTGTACACATAGAGTATGCTGAATGCTGCATCAGCCTAGAGACTATTAGCACATAATTAATTAAAATGGCTTGGCACTTAGGCTTATGCTACTGACACTATGAGAGCTAATGTTGGCCCACTTTCTACTCTCATTACAATCCATGTCAGTAGGATGGACACATTTGAAACCATTTCCTGCTCTTTATCACAGTATTTGCCAAGAGCAGGAGAAATTGATGCTGCAAAAGTGAGAAAGCATCTCCAGCATTGCAATGGAGGAATAAAGTATTCTCTGGTGCAGATTATAATTGCAACATAATTTGGTAAGAAAAAATTAACCCCTTCTCCTAACCATGATATGGTCAAGGGGATTGTTTTGTGGTGCTATGAAACGATGCTTTGATTTGTGGCGTTAAGTAAAGAAGGATTCCCATGAACAGCCTCAGCTATCATAAAGACATGCTTGGGTAAGCTTGAGGTGCACTCCCACACCAAGCTTTTGGGTTTACAAGCTTGCCTGTCCTAGGACATGCACTCAGTGAAGTCATCTCTCAGCAAGAAATCGTTCTGTCTTTCCAGAATCAGACCTTCAGAGCAGAACTTTCATTAGTGTTTTCTTAAGGACTCATTCCTGAAAAAAGAAAGAAAAGAAGAAAAGGTGGGCAGTCAAGCCTCAGTGACTATTTAATAGCAGAGGGTGGCACACTCTTGCAGGTGAGCACTCCAGACAGGCTGAACTTCCCACCAAGATCAGCCTTGCACAGAGCTGAGGGTCTCCTGCTTTGGAGAACAAAGCAGGAAAGGTAGATGTCTATTAATAAAGAAACAGGGAATTAAATAAAAAATAGTCAGATTTTTGTAAATTTCAAGAGAAAAAGTTTCAGCTTGTATTTTGGGGTGATAATTTAGCCCCTTTAAAAATCCACCGAATCAGAATAGGCTTTCTTTGCCAGAAAATATTTTCTTCCCAACTATTGTAGTCGAAGACTGCAGGAAACGCAAAGGGCCCTTGCTTTCTCAGGTTTAAGGACAAGGACTTGCTCTGACATTGCACGCAAAGGCAGATCGTCAGTGTGGGTAAGTCCTCCGAGCTCCTTCAGCCTCAGCGGGGCTATGCTGCTACCCCAGCTCAGGCTCAATCTGCAGCACAGCCGTCTTGACGATACTGAGGTCTGCGTATCTGCACAACACATTCAATGCAACTCTTGAGGATTTATTAGAGTTGCAGTGTCACCAAGAGCTGATTAATTATCAAGGATTTCTGCATAGCAGCTAAAGGGAGAGAAACGGGCTTTGAAGAACAGCATCATCCGTGCCAGTCATGTAGCAGAGAGCTAATTATTTCTGCCTATATCATTGTTGTTGCCATCAGAGGGGAGAAGCTGGCGTTTCTCCAGCTTCTAGTACTTTAAGGTAATAACGAAGAGTGTCTCAGCATGCAGCGTGTTAGAAGGAGATTTAACGTGCTTGCTGAATATTGTATTTAGTTCCTGATTTGTGTCAGCAAAACCTGCTAATTCATAAGAAAAAGTGTCATCAGAACTTATTTTACATACATTTAAACATGGGCAAATTATGCTGGAAAAAGCCTGACTGCAGCCATTAGTACTCACTGCAAATCTCATCTGACTTGAAAGGTTGCTAAGGGATCCACGGAGGTACAGAGAGACCTCAGTGTGCAGCAGCCTGCTCAAACATACCTCTCTAAGATACCTGCCAGTCGTCCTCAAGAAAGACTCATGATTTTATTCCTGCTGCTCCCCTTTTTGCAGAGAAACCTCCCAAGACTGTCCATACCAGCCTGTGCTCCCCATTTCTCTGGTTTCTGCACAGGCTCCTGCTCCTCCAGCATTCCCTGAACTCTCCAGCAGCTTTGCTGATCCCATGGTGCCGCTGGGAACAGTCTGAAATGCTTTTGCAACTCCCCTCACCTCTCCTGTTGTGTACATAAAACAAGCCCCAAATTTGCCACCTAAAAATCACTCTCTCAAAATACGTAGGAACTCTAGTGACATAAAATACTGTTTTCCCAGTTACCACCAAAAAAGAAAACTCCTGAAACTTGATCCAAGGTGGATCAGCGTTTTGGGCTCCTTGGGCAACTTGAGGCTCCCTCCTGCACTGGGGGATGAGGGGACCCCTCTGCCCCCCACTGCAGCTGCCACGGGCACCACGGGTCGGATGGAGGGGAGCGAGAGGCTCATGTGGCTCCGCACTGGAGTCTCCGAGGCTGCAACCTGTATTTTGATACCACGAAATCCCAGAACCCTTCATAAAATATTCATCACTTTTTTAATGCCGCATCTTCTAATTTTAAAATTCAGCTCCTAAATAATTTAGCAGACTTATAAAAAAAAACCAAAACCCAAAAAACAAGTCTCCAACAAACAAAACCCCCATTGAGGTTGTGGCACAGTTACTAAATTAAACTTGTCAAAGATTCCCAACACATTACTTATTTCTCGTGAGAGATTTATAGCTGTGCCCACTACCTTCAGGCATTGAGACTTTTTCCCATCCAAAAGCCAGCACTTAATACCAATGGCCTGATCCTGCCAAAGACAGGGTCATGCTTACGGGACATGCAGCAGCACGTTTGCAGGTTTATGAAAAAGGAGGTGGTGAGACCCTGCCGTGGCCCTGCCATCACACTTTGTCCCAGATCCCACCTTCTCGGGCTGTCACAAACTGCCAATTTACATGATAAATCTTAAAATATTATTTCTCCCTGGCTGCCCCACATCCCTCCCGTCCCACGCGTGTCCTGGTCACAGTCCCTAGGGGCCGTTTGATCGCCCAGTCTGGACTCTTGTGCTACAGACCTGAAGACATCTAGAGATGGAGAGCTCAGACCTCTTCTCAGTACTCGGTGGCATAATTAAAGCATGTAATTTGGTTTGAATTTGTGTGCTTTCAGCTTCCAGTTCTTGAGCCTTGCTACAGTTTTTCTATGCTAAACAAAAAAGCCACTGTACCCCAACTTTCTCTATTAGCTTGTACGGAAAGTGCTATCCCACAGAAACAATTCCAAGTGGGCTTCTCATAGCTATTTATCAATATAAAAAAAGACTGACTAGTCTTAAATATGAAATTAAAATATAAACCTCTCTAGCCATGTACCTATTTTTCAAGAACCAAATTCTGCCTCTGTGCTTTGTTGCTGTTCAGGGCTGCCTTTGTATAGGTTACTTCTGAATGCAAACTCAACTCACCTCTCACTGCGAAAATACAGTATGTCCCCTGAAACGGCAAATATGCCAGCTAACTTTCCCAATTTAATTAACTTTTCCCCAATGGCCTTGCTTAAATAGACTTCGGAGTTCAAAAGACAAAAAAAAAAAAAAAAGAAGAATTGCGTTTTAATAATGCACTCGACAAAAATGGGGAAAAAAAGAGTTTTCATTATTTGGTATTGAAGTCATGGAAACTCCTGTGCCTAGCGGCTGTTTTGCCTTTTATAACATCAATAATTTAAAACTTAATTGTTGCGCATTATTTGGTTAAAGAAGATTATGACTCTAACATTTGCATTTATTTATCAGTAATGGTGAGATAGCTCTTCCTCAGTACAAATACATTTGGAAATTCATTCACCCTGCAAACAAAATCACAGAGTAGCTCATCTCTAATGCTACTATTTAACCACCAAGAAATTAAGCTTCTCTGTTCTGGTGTATGATGAGAAATGTCTGTTTGTTAACAAGCCATCTTGGTGACTTTTTTGCAGTGCACTTTCAAACCATTTAAAAGGCATATTTTGAGGGTAATCTTTGGGAATAACAACCCCATTATATTGTGCTTAAGCTAAGTGAAATTTGTTGGCTGTATCTTCAAAGGGCAGGAGACGTTTCTTAATGTCTTTCATTCATCAGAAGAAATTAAACCTCCCTGGAGCAGTCTGGGTGCAAAGGACAGCGCTGTCAACCTTCAGGACAACAATGCGCATAGGCACACGCTGTCACTTGTCACATCTTAAAGGACTTTACAGGCTACAAGGTTGAGGTATGGCTTTCCCTTTGAATTAAAGACCACGCATTGCCCATGAGCTTTATTTGAGCCCAGTGGAAGGCAGGGTACAAAACTACTGAGTACCTTGAGACTGTCCGAGGACTGAACCAACCCTCACCACAAATCTGCAAACACCAGGGAAACTTCCTCTTGCTTCCCGATCGCCCTGTTACAGGCAGTTTGCTCTGGGGACTTCTGCTTTCTCCTCTGCCCTTCGCACGGGCATGCTTTGTGCCAGCCCTTGCAAGAAAGGCTGCGCACAGCTGATGGGCAGCCCTGCACCAGCAGAGTCCTCCCTGATCATCTCAGCTTTTAAGATGATAGCTGAAAATCCCAACCACCATTAATTATGGGGAATTTGGATGCATTCACCCTCAGAAGAATGAAGGCTTAACTTAACTTTCCAAAAATACCACCTACAGCCCTGGAAAGTCCCAGTAGTTCCCACCCAATGCTTAGATCACCATCACAGCAGCAGGAATGACAGCAGAGGTTCGAAGGGAGAAAGGTCTTTCAGGATTAGAAAGCAAAATGTGAACTCTGCTGGGATTAAGTGGCACAGAAAATTCATCTGCTGTTTTAAATCCAGCAATCTTGTAACATAAAGCACTCTTGAGAGCCTAATCAGAGAAAATCACTTTCAACTGTTGATTTAAAGAAAGAAAAAAAAAAAGAAAAGACAGGAGCAAAAAGGACTGTTACATCTTCTTTCTTTTACCAAGATATACAAAAAAAAAAGAGAGGGTGGGAGGTAGAGATTTCAAAGAAAGCAATTTTGGTGCTCAAATCCTATGGACCATTTCTATACTTATGCCCTTTTGAATATACCCCTGACGCAGAAAGGCAAGCACTAGGGACCATGACCCTCGTGTATAGATATGTAAATTAGAAAAAAATGATAGCTTTGAAAAGTTTACAGGTTCAAGAGGACCACCAATTCTGAACTTGATGAGACTTGAATCTACAAGCATTTGCACGCAGAGCATAACATTTTCCACTGCCACACTACACACAAATCTGTGTTTTGCAGAACTCCGATGAACTCAACTCTGACAGCAATTAGTCTCACCACCTTATCATATACTACAAAAAGTCAAGTCACACCAAGTACAAAACTAAAGGTTGGATTTTCTGAGGTTCCTAATGCCTGTTCAGGCATCTGTGTAGATTTTCAAAATGTGCATTAATGAGACTTCACGGAAAACTGAAGTTACCGCAGAAAAAATGACTCCCCCATCTGCAGGTTATGATCCTACTGGGAATGAGTTTGCTTGTGTGTTTTGGGTGGTAGGTATGCTGTATGATCTCTGAAAATAGGCAGCCTGAGCAAACTCTGCTCATTACTGTGCTAGAAGATAGCATGCAGGTTGATTACAAGCATCTGTATAAAAACTAGAAATCCTCAGGAACAATAAATGCCCATAATAAAACTGGAATCCCCTTTAGGGAAAAGAATGACCTATGACCTTCTGAACACCTCATGTTAGAAGTGCGTGAGAGGTGGCAATCTCTCTGCAGGCAGGTGGGGTGAACTGTGATTAATAACAGGGACTCTGTGTCAGACTGCAAACTCCATTTTGGATGAGGATCTCTCCCGCTGCCTTTTACCTCCACATAGTGATAATACCCGCAGAGGTGTCAGGAGACAATCTTGCCCCTGGCGCAGAGCTAACAAGGATCATTAAACTCTGATGAACATCCATTTCAATCGATCTTTCTTAGTCAAAAAGTTGGCTCCTGTCCAAGGCAACCGTTTCTGAACACTCAACCTGCCGCGCCGATCGGAGGAGGCTGGGCAGACAAGGCAGACAAGCTGAAAACAGGCAGGAGGCAAAAGCAGAGAGGGAACCTGTGTCCAAGAGATATTCTGGGTAAAAGGCAGTGCCACGGTCATTGCAACCAACATGGGCACGGTGGTCCCCAGACACAGCATGGCTGGACCACAACTCAACCATCTGGATGTTCCTCTCCAGGGAAAAGGCTGCTGCTCTGCAGCACTCAGAGGGGATGAACTGGGAAGCGGGGAGACACAGCCTATTAACAGAAGCGGTTGCGTTAGCGACAGAGGAATTGGCAGACATCCATAGCTTCGACCCCAGACTAATGCAGAAGCACAGATAGTGTGATTCCATCTGTAAAAGTCCATAGAAGGTGCTGCTGAGGCCCTCGTGGAGTGCAAAACCACATTTTGCTCAACCCTTGCTACACTTTTCACGTGCCTGCTTGCTAGCAACGCTGCGGTCCGTGAACATTAACATTCAACAGATCTCAAGGAAGTGCAACAAAGCAGCTCTGTTAAGACGCTGCAGCCCAGAAAGCAGGAAATACTAAATAAAATCCAGTAAGTCAGTTGGCATTCCCCTGCATAGTTAGTGCCTATAAAAAAGTACTTGCATGTGTTTAGCAAAGCATTTAATTAAGTGGAGCTGGGTGGTAATATTTACTCAGCTAATGCCTTTTTATTGGCAATTGCTCTCACTCATGCAATGCTCCTGCCTGTTGTTTTTAAAGGCCTGTGTTTTTATCACCACACCTTGCTTAGGAAGGATCCAAAGTCATCCGCAAATGACTGGTATTCCAAAACCTAGGGAAAAATTATCTGCTTTCTAGATAACCAATGCTCTTTTCCTGGTTGCAAAGAATACAGACTGCCCTAGAATCATAGCCAGTCTATCATCTGCTGTACTTTATCTTATATTTATATATATTTATCTTCAGCAGATATATCATCAGTCTCACCTGGTCATTCACAGAGGAACACTTCACCATTCATTATCTGCCAGCACAAATTAAAATAGCAAGTAGAGCATTATCTAATTATTGTTTTAGGGAGAGCAAACCAGTAAGAAAAACCCCTTGAAATCCCCAAAGGTGATTTCGAGGCAGATTTAAAAGGGAGACAATGCTTCAAGGCTATCTATTATTTATGCTCAGCTATGCTGACCTTTGAAAAATAATTTTAAGTCACACACAAAGAGAACAGAAAGACCTGAAAGACCTGACCCAAACACCACTGAAAAAGCTTACATTGGGTTTTAGTTGGATCTAGATCAAGCTCAACACTAAATTAATTTCTGGGTTGTTATAATCTTTATCCTTGACTATCTTTCATGTTGCACCATATGGTTATCAAAATGTATTGCATTTCCATCTGGGTGTATGCATGAGCTGTACATTAACTCTCAAAACTGAACCTTCATTATGAGGAGAAAGAGGGTGTTTTTAATGGCTGCCAAGGTCTAAAGGTACAGATCTGCCATGTAGTAGTGCTACAAGCGCATGTTTGCCCTGGTACATTTTATAAAAGGGTGTGTTTCTTGATTTTTCTTCTTGTTTCATTTCTTGTCTAGTACTACTAGATAATATTTACTCTGTGCCACTTCATAGCCTGTGAAATGGAAGGATAGTTCAGCTGACAGAAAAAGAAAAAAAAAAAAAAACAAAACAACAAACCACAAAAAACCCCCATCAACCCAAACCACCCTTGTGTCTGCATCACATGCACTTAGAGTTTGGCTGGAGGCTGCAGAGCTAATGGAGAGGATTAGCATTTCTCCCTTGACAGGTACTAATTTGGGAGACACTTATTTTCCTTTTGCAGTTTCCTGTGCAAATGACACGCTCTTTTGAGAGGGAGGATCTAAGCTACAAGAAAGATCTTGTTATGCTCTGGCTTCATAAACGGGAGCTTCAAAAATCAACAGAGCCTTATTATATATGGAATAAACAGAAACACCATGAAGGAACTCACTGTCTGTTGTAGATTCAAGAAGTGAGAATGGGCATGATTTTCCAGCAGATAGGAAGTCATTCACCGCCTTCAAAGTTTCTGGCTCCATAAAGATCACAGATCCAGATGCCCAGTACCATTGTCTGCAAATACACACTGGGAATTGTGGAAATGCAAGAAATCTTTTCACACAGGAGTCGTGAGTCCTCCTCTGTCAAACTCTGGAGCACAGAGATTTTAGATTTTTTTGACTAAGGGTTGGAAGGGAAGAGAGAAAGCGTAAGATATGCAATAAGTTACATTTATTTATAATTCTGCTTTAGTTTAGAACCCACTCAATTTATACCAAAAGCTCTTGGCTCAGAAACACTGTATATTTTGCATAATACGCAAGTACTCAAAGAAAAATGTAGTATACAAAAAGTAGCCAAGACTTTTTAAAGTGACTAATGATTTTTGAGTGTTTAAATAGAAATAATTTTAAAGGGAACATAATTTTCATAACCCTTGAATAAACCTTTTCAGCTCTTCTTAAAGTAGATACTACACTGCAGTGTGGAGGTACTCTTAGAAATCTGGGCCAGCTTCTCATTTTTAATATTTTAAAATGAAGAGGTTTTTTCTCCTCCATGAGGACTCTCAAGCTACTGTCCTATACAATGTAAGTCCCTTTGAGATATCTCCAAATACCCTTACAAGGGCATTGTATTTTCTTAACATAATGTTCCAACCATTCTGTTAAACAGCCATGACATTTAAAAGCTTTTTTTTTCCATTTTGCTTTGTTATTTTTCTTAAAAAATAAAAACAAATAGATATGGAAAAAGTGTTTTGTAGTGAACTTCTTGTCTCCTTCTCCAAGTGCATCTTCTTTTCACAAAATCTTCTACTATATCTTCCAAGCTTCATCCTCCATTTTCTACCTTCCACATTTTCATGCCAATTCACGCATTTGCCATTTTTCCTTCTTCCATCTTCAGTTATTCTCCTTATTACTGGTTTTGCTCCCAACTACTCTTTTTCTGTTAGTTGTCTGACTGTGCTGCTCCCATATCTCTGATACCTTCCTCTTACTCCACCTCCTTCCAACTCTTCCTCCTTCCCAACCCTACTAATTTGATTTCTACTTCTACTCCTCAGGTGGGTTCTGACACTTAGGATCTTCCACTCCAATTCCTCCAGCCCCCTCTAATCAATTATCTTCCCATAGTCTATCATCACCCCTCACAACTTCCCAAAATAATGCATTGACTGATAAATATTTCCATGCTCTATCCATCTTGTGTCTGTGACAACCCCAAAATGAGCTGCCTTGCTCAGCCATTAATCCAGCCTCTCAGTTGTCTTCTATTATCAATTAGCCCTGTGCCATCCTCTTTGCTGTCAATCAGCTTTTCTGGGTGTGAACAGCCCGGATTTCCTCTTCTGTTTCCTTTGCACCACCATCTTCACTCCCAGTTACTTTGGCATCACCTTGCCTCTCACAGTTTTCTCCCCCCAGCCAAGCTCCTAACCCACCTCTATCCCTTTCAGCATTCCCAACATATATTCCAGCTCACACTGTCATTACTCTGTTTCAATATTCATATCAGGGGTAGGAAGCAACCAGCCCAAGATAAAAATAGAGCAGAAATTCAGGGTATGGCTTGTGAAGCGTGCAGATTTTTGCAATCATGGGCAATGACATTTTGAGGTTGCTGTGCTCAACCAAAAGGCTGGAGGCATCTCCCCTGGGATGGTAATTGAGGAACTAATGCTGTCTTGCCAACAGACTCTCTTTCCTGGTCTCTGCCCGACAGACATGACTTGGATATTATCCTTCCTCAGTGCCTTGAAATCTGGGCATAGCAAGTAGTCGTTTTTCCCTCTTGTTCAGGTTTTAATTCAACCTTCCTGACCGCAACAGGTGGTGATGTTGGAATCATGTATTGAAAAGGTGCACATTGCTGTTCCCATAGGACATTGTATTTGTAGTCCAGCAGCGGCTGTTTAGTAATATTTATATTTTTCCCCACTCATTTTAAGTGCGTATTTAGCATGAGGCATTGCTCCCCTTTCAGTCTGTCTTCTGTATTTGCTTGGGTTTTTTTTTATTTGCTTAATCCTGCATTGCTGAATTTGCCATTCCCCTATGTCCTACCAAACTCACACCTAAATTCACGCATGCTTGTGCCTGATTGCCCCTCCAACCACTGCCACTTGCATAGAACAATGCTAACGTGAGATGAGAAACCAAACGTTTTTCCTGAGCACTGGAAGAGTTGCCCAAGCAAGTCCCGTGCACAATAGGAATCATGTGAAGGGCTGGATTTGAGTGCCTACACAGGTCAGAAGACTTGATACAGCCGATAGCGAGAACATTCAAACCTGTCCTGTGGTGGTTGTGTGTAAGCAGGATACCCATCTCACACTGTCAGTTGTGAGAGACAGGCATCCCTTAAAGAAAACAACAAAGGGAATAACAACAGCCTCTTCTGAAGTGTGATTAAAGCCGGGAAAAGGTGTAACAGTGGTCCTCACTTACTTCGTAGCCATGGTCCTTGAGTGTCTTTTAGATGTTGGCTTATCTATTCAAACATAAAGAATGGAGCTCCTTGGTTTGGTTGTTTTTTCTTGTATTTTTGTTGTACATTTATGTACAATGAATTTCCTGGACTGGTTTGGCAGGGAGCGGAGAAACAACATGAGTCAATTCAATAAATTGTTCCAGATTAAGTAACCTGCTATGCCATGGAAAACTGGATTTGTTCTTTCTTTACTGACGTGGAAGTCTGAAGTCTGGAGTATAAATACCTATGCTATGCACTTCCAGAGTGTAAAACTGGAACAGAATTATCTGATATTCCTGGCAGGAGGAGGTTTTATGCCTTTTACCTTTGCCAAATCAACCCAGCAGAAAGAGAAGGAGAGGGATTTTGCAGTGCCTTTCTCAGCCATGAGTACCAATGTCAGGTCCATTAGCTTGATTTTAATATTTCTCAATTTGATTAGAAGTGCTGGCAGTTGGGAAAAAAATGTCCTTGGACTAATAAACACAGCAAATTTGATAAGGGAGCAACAGAAAGGCACTTGCTGCACAGCCTCACAAGTATAACTTTCAGAGATGATTATATTGGTTGTTTCAGTCTCTGTAATAGTATGTGGAATATGATTAATATTTAGTTCTTTACAGTGGCCCTGTGGACCTGGATTGTTGTCTGGAATAGCTGACTCTCTAAAGCATGCACATGAATTTGGTTTGGGTGGTTCGGGTTTGGGTTTTGTTTTTTGGGAGAGGGGTGTTTTGGTTTGCTTTAAAAAAAAAAAAGAAAAACACAAAACCGAAAAAAGACTGATATGGACATAGCCTTGGGGACAGCAATATAAAGTCTGCATCTTGGCTCAATAACTCCTTTGCCAGGAGAGAGACAGTGAAATCAGTGGCAGACCTGAGCATGGTCTCAGGGCATTACATAACCCACGGATATATATTTTTTTTTTGACCTCTGCTTTACTTCTCCCTGCCAAATGAATGCAGCTGAAATGAAAGTGAAACCAGCCCACAATACAAACCTTACATTTAGATTTTTTGAGCTCTTGGTTCCATCTGTCCAAATCATACACAAAACCTTATTAAAAAATACTAGCTGAATTATATGGAAATTAGGGTTTCATTGTCTCTCATCTCATAAAGGCTAATAACATTATAGATGACAACCTTCTTATAAAAAATAGTTTCTAATACAAATTGCCTTTGACTATATTTACAATGTCACTTTTAATCAAGTAAATTGTCAGGCTATTGCACTTCTGCGATTTACGTTACACAAAAAATGTAATGAAGAGGGAAGCGGGTACAAGCGCCTTCCGCTTTAACTGGCTGCCCATTTCATACCAATTATTACCTATTTAGTAAGGTTACCCTTCTGTTCTTAGAAAAGTGCTAGATATAAATGTACGGGTTCCGCTGAAGGAGATACTGTGCAGAAAAGGCTTATTCCACTTACCAAGAACATTTATGTTTGTAACTACACTTTTCTTACACGTATGCAATTAGTAAATACAAGCTAAAAATAGCCACTCGAATGCCAATATGGTCCCTAACTGTTTCTCTATTATACCACTTCTAGGTGAGTTCAATGTTCCATTAGTTCATAAGTTAACAGCTTTATTCAGGTGGTTTTATCCCTGCAGGTGCGTTTTTGCTCAGTGCGCACACTCTCGTCTACACGTGCATCTCCTACAAGGACACAGGTGATACCGGCTGTGCTGTGCCCTGTTCTCAGGAGTCCGCTGACATCCTACAGCTCAGCCACACACTGACGTGTTCGTTGTGGTTTCTCCCGGGATGTGTTGAGACAGAGGTTTTCAAATACAGATGCAAGTATTTCCAGAGTTTGTGCTTTTTTGTTGGTGGTGCTGTTTTCTCTTTTAAGCTCTGTACGGAAGCAGCAAGCACTTACAAGCAGAGTACTAGCACCGAGACTAAACCCGTCAAGAGCAGATGATGCCCATAGTCTCACAGACCTACCTCAGCCACCCGCTCTGGCTCATGATGCCTTTAGGAGATTGCACCATCCAAGCCCTCTGTCTACAGATACTGCTGTTGCAGGCTTGCACCAGGGACATCAAGGACACACGAGCTCTCTGCAAAGCCAAGAAGGAAGGAGCTACATTTCCAGCCAAAAGGAGAAAGCACTGATGCTAAAGGCTGCTGGGCAAGTCTCATCACTGTATAACTTGGGGGCCTCCAGATGGGGAGAGACTCCCAGTGTTTTCCCCCAACACTGGCTGGGTGGAAGCAGAAGGAAATACTGTAATATTTGCTGACCACCACAACGGTATGGCTGGGTCCTCAGCTGGTGGACATCGATATAGTTTCACTGGAATCAAAGGAGATGGAATGATTTACGCAAGCTGGGGAAGAGAAAATTCAGGAATAATGAGTCCAGACCTTCACTGGCATTGTTTAAAAGATGAAATAGTTCTGAGAGCAATGGAGCTAAAGTAATCCAGTTTCCACGTGTGGATCCTCTGATATCTGGAAAAAAATGAATTTATTAACCATCTCCTCTCTTGGGAATTAATAGTGATTCTTCCCTAAGGCCAGCTGCCTATTTTCACAAAAGGTGTAGGAACTTAACACAATTCTGTTGCCCAATGTAGCTGAAATAGCCTGCTGGGTTTAAATGTATTACTGAAGGACTGACAGACAGATAGAAAGACAATGCAGATGCGTACATCTTAGAAGCTGGTCTAGAAAACAGCATAAGGGCTAAAATGTTTCAAGTCATAAAAAGCACTATTCTTTCATCCCTGTTCATTCTTCGTTGCTCAAAAGACATGTTCCTGCCACCAGAACAGAATTATTTCAGCTGGAGAACTAATACGCTCAAATTTAAGCTTGTGCTTAAAATGCCTCAAAGCCTGATAGATTATTGGCTTGTGGAAAAGAGCACAACGTAAATGCAAAGAGCAAGGACAAGAGACTAAACCTGAGGAGATCAGGGATAAATCTCAGTTGGTTCGAATGGATCAGGGGTCTCATTCCCAGGTTTTGAATCTTGAGCCTAATTCTCAGAGATGTCTATTAAAAGCTCTAGCCACTTCTGACTTCTCAGAGCCAGGCATATTGGAGTGGTTGGGCTTAACCTGCAATTTCGCCCTTGAGATTAAGACAGCTTCATGTAATCCTGTGCTTTTAGACCTCCATGGGTTTTTTCTAACAGCAGTTAGCACAAGGCAAGTGGCCAAAGGCTGCAAACAGCCCTTGAAACAAGAAGGGAAGACCCAGCATTTATACAGAGTGTCATGAAGACTCTTGCAAAAGGCCTCGTTTATGATCCTTTGAAGCAAGCCTGGACGTCTGTTTGAAACAGCTATTTTTAGGTATTTTTTTGCATATGAACAAGTGGACTTGAAAGGAACGAGTGGAGGGACTTTCGCTAAGAGTTGAACAATGTGTTAGCTAGTTTCTTGATCCAGTGGCTGGATCAAGATAGTGGGGGGGGGACCGCTGTGGATTTTGGGCTGACCTAAAGCAAATCGTACTTTTCCACAAGATCTTAAAAATACTTTCATGTAGAACCCAAAATGAAGCTTAATTTTTTGTGGGATTTTTTTATTTGATTTTGTTTTACTTTGCTCTCAATGTGTCCTCAAAAGGAAAGTTCAAAGTGCTTCATTTTGAAATGAACCATCATGTCTTCATTCACATTTTCTTCTGGCTGAAGCTTTCTGCTTAATTCTGCCCAAATCTGAGTATAATTTCTGCCCATTCAGAACCTGCGTTTTGGGGGAAATAACCGAGTTGTTTGGCTGTAGCTTTGAATCATGCGCAACTTTAACCCCATAGGAAGAAGCAACTCAAATCTGCAGGAAATCAAACCTCAGAAAGTATCGTAGACAGCGATCAGAGGACCAGTGACAGTCCTGCTCTTGCCAACCAAGGGGTGCCAGCCCCACTGTTTGGACCCTCCGCTGCCCAACCACTCCTGCTGCCCTGCAGTAAGACAGGCCAGAGAACCAAGTTGCTAAATACCAATCTGGCACTAAGGAGAGGAGTCTTGACAAACTGCTACTCATAAGAGAACATCCTTACCTTCTTCCAAGGAGTGGAAGAGGGGAATTTCTTCCATACCCTCTAAAGGCAAACTTTCAAAGCTGGGTTTGCAAAGGTCACTTCATGTGCAGAGCTGCTGTCCTCCTCCTGGCAGCTCTGGTCATAAATTGAGAGCTCCAAAACGAGGAAATAAAAGTTTTGATTATATGCACTAAATTTCTATGATACTTTTCATCTCTTTCCTATCACTGGGCTCTGTTTCCTGAAAACTGCCTCATAAAAATAGTGGCCCTATCAAGTCTTGTGTATCATCTCCAAGACGTGCTGATTTGGCCCCATACCTTCCTGGTGACAGGACCTGCAGCAACACCCAGCCCAATGCCCTGGCCCTGTCCTGCCTTGGACTGCCCCGCTGTCATTTCAAACAGCCAAGCTCTTCTCTATCAGGTCATGTCCTTTTTATTTAGTGCCCAGTTCTCCTCCAGTAAGGTCGCCTCTGTCGCTGGGGGTACCAGCAGCCACTATCATCCCCTTCAGCAGTCATAATGTAGAGGTCATTTACAAAAAGCTCTTAGAGCCTGGATGCAGGACTGCTAAGACAGACATGTCACCATCTTTGTGTTCAGCCTGAAGATGCTTGCTGTTGTTTTACTAAGGTCAGTAATTCTCCCGGCCCCCTTAACACCTCTACCAATGACTGACGCAACCACTTAACTGCCCTTCCGCACTCCTCCTCACCTTCCAAAAATCCCAGCACAACAAAATAAAGCAGATTAGGGTACTTAGGGAGGAAGGTCTCTCCTTCCCCAGGTCCAGTTCGCTGAGGAAGTAAATACTTAGAATTATTTCATAGAATCATAGAATCATTTGGTTGGAAAAGACCTTTAAGATCATCGAGTCCAACCGTACCTGTCCACTACTAAACCATGTCCCTAAGCACCTCGTCTACCTATCTTTTAAATACCTCCAGGGATGGGGACTTGACCACTTCCCTGGGCAGCCTGTTCCAGTGCTTGACAACCCATTCCGTGAAGAAGTTTTTCCTAATATCTAATCTAAACCTCCCCTGGCGCAATTTGTGGCCATTTCCTCTTGTCCTATCGCTTGCTACTTGGGAGAAGAGACCAACACCCACCTTGCTACAACCTCCTTTCAGGTAGTTTACACATTTACACATTGTACTGGTCCTTGATGGTCGCTGATAGTCCCTGTGGCAGAGGGATCAGTTCTGGCCTCAGAAAAACTGGCTTCTAGCTTCAGTTTTCATACAAATTTCCTTTGGGCAAGTCTCAGTTTGCTGACAGCTGAGCAGGGATAACAACTGCTTTTCCCACTCCCTTGTACATGCAGATTTGAGCTCCCCAGGATCGTTGCGCAGGGAGGTACCTGAGCCAGAGGCAGCAGCGGCCCTGATGCTTCAGGAGCACCAGCACCCCACTCTTGCAAAGCCAAATGCCGTATTCCCTTATTCTCTGTATAATAAAGGTAACAGTTGTCTGAGTTAAAGAGCTAGAAAACACACACAAGGAAGAGGAATAACAAATTTTAAGACCCACAGTCCTAAAATTCTCTTCTGTGTTTAACCACCAAACACTCAGGAATCTGAACTTCCACCCTTTTCAGGGAATAATTTTCAATTTTTATCAGCCAACGATATTTGAAGAAAGTTTGCAGCTACAAACATTAAGTACTAGCTTAATTAGAATGTTAAAACTTATCTCATATATAAAAATATATACACATGCACACCCCCACCTCTCACATGCGCAAAGGTTTTTCACACGGGTCAGTTGTGTTACTTCTGTTGCTTTTTATAGCACAATTATTTTTATCTATAAGAATCCTGCTTTCCTTATTGAGAAAAATATTCTGCAGAACAAATAAAATATGCATTAAAATACCATAAAATACTATAAAATGAGAAACACAGCACCGGTTTGAGTTGGATAGCACCTTTTTTTCCTAAATGCAAAGAATTTAGAACATTGAAGAAGAAAGGACAAAAGAATTAAGTTAATATATCTAATATTCTTTTTCTTCAGGAAAAAATATTGCAGGACTAATTTTCTCAAATCCCCAAAGAGTGGAAACTCTTTTTTCCCCTTTCTCAATGCAATTTTCATTCTTTTGATAAATTAGAAAGACTTTAATTTCCTTTTTCATTATAGTTTGAATTATAAACACAGGCGTAAGCTGCTGGGGATTACATGTTAAACAGAAAAGCACGCAAACCATACGTGGCAATTCCAAATATTTTGTTAATGCACAGAGAGAGGGGGCAGCGCTGCTGGCACGGAGGTCAGCCCGCAGCCCCGAAACGGCCGGCTGCCTCCTCTCCTGCCCCTTGGCTCACGGGACTCTGCAAATCCTCCATTTATAATCTCTTGAACTGGAAAACAAGTGACTTTGTCTCCTTCCAGATAACGCTGCTGCGGCCGTTCCTTTGTGGAGTTCTGCCCGTGTGAGCTATCTGAAGTTTATCCAATGCCTCAGACCCTGAAGCGGGAAACCTGCCCGTGCAACGCTCTGGTTTCTGTCGTTGCACCAAGTTCACAGTCCTGGTGCTTGTGCAGTGGAAAAATTTCTCCTTCTTGAGGAGATTAAATTAGACTTAATGTTTCTTAAGGATTGAAACCGGACCTCGAACTGCCATGCTACAGAGCTTTCTTTTTGCCAAATTATAACTGCTGGCTGTAATACTGGGCCTGACCTGCATCATGTCAAAGCTCTCTTTATTTTAGTATTACACCACAAAAAAACATTAGGACTAACAGTAGAAATGTGCTGCCTTCTTCAGGGGCAAAGCCACTAGCTTTCTAATGAGTTAGGTTCCTGTCTTAAGGCCAAACCCTCAGTATTCGACTTGTGGGTCCTGTTAGCAAAAGAGAGGTCTCAAGGGACTCAGGCGCTGTCAAAGAGTACAGAGATGATCAGCTCCTTGAAAAACTGATAGTTTGGGAAACAAAGGAAAAAGGACGGCAACAGACCCACCAACATGGTGAGCTGCCCACCGTCACGCAGGAACTGCGCTGGCTTGCACAAGGGTGGAGGAGAAGCTTCCCAAGCATCTTCGCTGACACACGTCGCTGGCCAAATTTGCATTCCCTAAGAGGTCCTAGACCCCTCTTCACACACATTTATAAATAGGGCTATGCAAGAAATCACCTTGTTTAACCCCAGAACACGCACGCTTTCCAATATTCGTTCCATGTTTGCAAGCAAACAGATCGATTTGTTTCACGTGCCTTCTCCTGTCTCCATTCAGCTGCCAGAAGGATGATCTCTTAGGACAGAGCGTGCCAAACAACAGAGAATATTTGAAGGGGGGGGAACAATGTGTTTATAAAAATAGTCATGTGTGCTTGCCCCCCTTGAGCCTTTTAATTTACAAAAGTCTAATTAGGGAAGACTTAATGTATAGCATACATAAGGAAGCTGGAACTTCTAACAAAATACACTCAGTACCATTTTCTTCATGCTTCATTAATAAAGAACAAAATGTCTCTAGACTTTCTGTAACATATGCACAGAGTGATTTCAAACCAGACTGAGATTCTTTTCAAATGAGGGTTATAATATACTCAAGCAATAACAATGCATTTTTTTATTGCTTTGCTTGTAAAGTTGTTTCCATGTTCTTCTAGGACAAAGTTATTTGTCATTTTTGCAAAGTATAACTTGTTACTTTGATGGTTTTTAGGACCTTTCAATTTCAAGTTATCGATTCAAGGTTGAGTGTAGCCTACAGCAGAGCTAAGCTTGGGGAATTGGAGTGCAAGAGGAAGACTTCTATTTTTCTGTAGAAATTATATCTTTTCATGCAAACTAAAGACACAGGAAAGCAAAGTTTTGATTCATCTTCTAAATCGTATACAATGCGTAGGGCTGTGTGTCATCAGATCACAGGAAAGCAAAAGGGATTTATTTCTAGCTCTTCCACATTTGCTTATCTTGCTCAGACAACAAAAGAAATGGTTTATTAATTGGATAGGTCTGAAACAAAGAACCTTCAAGAAACAGATGTGTTTTACACCAAAGACTGAATCAGCAAACCCAACGATGTGTCCTGTTTTGTCTTCAGATGCAAAAATGCCCCTTTTTTCATTGGCTTTCTGCTGTAGCAGGACTGTAGTAGTCTGGGTAAAAGAAATGTCTGCCCGGATACTGATAAGTGGGGCAAGTATATCTGCAGAACTGAAGAATTTCCCGTTTCATATCCATTTCCAGAAGAAATCAGATAGAGGCAATTCCCCAGGTGATCTTTCACTGAACACAATTTTTCTGTGTGTGGGCAAAGGGGAATCAAAACGATCTCATGAGTATAAAATATTTGACAGTAGGACAATCTGGGGGGAGAGCATTTGCCCAGGAGATTAAAAAAATATTCAACTAGCTTTGAAAATGCATGTATGCTCCTACCGTGAGGTGTTAAATTGCATTATAAGTATTGAGATATCAACATTTACCAACGTTTGCAATTCAAATATAAGCATAGAGTGGAGAACTGTGAAACTATTTAAAAGTATCAGTGTATGGATTTGTAAGCAGAGGTTCGTGTATCATTTGATAGCTATTTATTCTTGTTAATGTTTATGATGGCCTGACTTCCCATGCGATGTGGATCATATCTGATGGGTAAATGGCATCAAATCAGCGTTTTGCAAAATACAGAATATTTTTATATTTGGCTGGTGAAACAAAAAGACTTCCTAGAGTGAGCATGCTATTAAAATGCTAATAGACTGTATTTGAGAAAGTTTACTCAGACCTCAGCAAGAAATATATACAATTTACAAAGATCTAGATATGGGGTTTTAACATAAAAGGGTTTCCCTTCCCACGGATCTGTAAGAACCTTTAGAAGAGAGCCAGGGTAATTTGATAAGCCCCGTGCAAATGAAGAAATAAGAAAAATATATGGAGAGCTAGTGAGCTTAATTATGATGAGATAGAGACATAACTGTGAGCATGAAGTATGTGCACATAACGTGATAGCAACCTTTTGTGTTTAATGTCCTGAAAGGGAATCAGTCCAGGGAACTCCCGGTGAGAAACACCATAGATACTGTCACAATATGTTCCATCCCATCAGAGATTTTAGCCTAAAGATGTGCAAGTTTGACACTCTTTTTTTTTTTTTTTTTACATTTGTTTCTGGATATTTCTGCAAGTCAGTCCTCCAAATTATTCAATACTGAGGGACTGATCAGGTGGTGCTGGGGATTTTGCCCATGACAGAAGCAGCAAATAGTAATAAAAGAAATGAGGGCACAGCTCTGATCAAAACGGGGAGGATCTGTATGTGCAGACCTGCCATCGCTATACAGGAGAGCAGGCAGGGCGCTGAGCTGAGCTGGGATCAGGTAAGGTCACAAACAGAGGCGCTTGCTATATATTGCACGGCATTCAGTGACGAGTACCACCTTCCAGGCATCAGGGTGTGTGTTTAAGAACTGCTGTGAGCTGTAACGCAAGGTTCAGAATGAGAAAATAAAGAGGAAAATCTTGACGCCCCACTCCGTCACTGGTAAATTCACGAGCAAAGCCGGCACTGGCTTCAGCGGAGGTGATGGGGTTTGCTCTGTGTCGAATAATTGAACGGAATCAAAGATTGCAGGGTCAAAGAAAGTGAAGAATTCAGGAAGCCTATAAAAACAGAGTCCAGATTTGCTGGAGAGCTGTAACCTTCCAGAAATGTAATTAAACAAACAGGCAAGGAGTGTTTGGGACTGAAATCTCTGGTTTTAAACATCCGTTGTTACTTTATTTGAATACCAGAGTGGAAGATAGAGCTCACATGTTGAAAAAGGCCAGAAGATTCCTTTTATCTTCTTTTTGTCTTTTTTTTGTATTACTCATTCTGAACATTGAATAAACATGACATTAATAGGATCGTGTTTGCTGGTCAGTAGGGTGACAGGATTTGAACTCTTACATTAGGAAACAAATTCCTTGCTGAAAACAGATTCTTTTAACCCAGCTCATACATCCCCAGCTCAATACAAATAAAATACACAAAGTCAACTCACTGACAAATGGCCTGGATGTTCAAAGATATCTATGTCTCAGAAACATCTAATGAGCAGTTTGGATTTTTTTCTGTTTTGGCTCCTCTTTTACCCTGAGACGTATGTACATCAATTATTTTATGCAAATGCCAGTACAATCCATTGCCATCAGCTTAAACGCAATTCCTCCAAATAGTTGAACTCCCTTCCATTGTAGGGAAAGTGAAAAATTTAAGACTTTTCCCAGTCACTTAAAAAAAGCATAAATGGAGGAGAAAAATGAGAGGTGATTTAGCTCATGGATTTGTTTTGCTTTCCTAAAACAAAATAATTCTGGATTCTACTTACTGGAAATCTGCTTGGTTAAGAAATATTTAAATGAAAACAGCATAGGGCTGTTTTTCTTTGCTGGCTTTTTGTTGTTTAGGATTTTTAGAAAGGTTTACAGTGGAATTATAAAAACAAAATTAAACAGTAGTTTAGCATTTTGCAGAATCACACGGAAGAACAAGACATTCTGATTAAGAAGGCTAAATCCCACAAACAAAGTGTAGCAGGAATTTTCTGATGAATGGTTTATTGCTAGAAAATGCTGGTTGGCCATAAAAATCTCTCTAGATACATATTGGTAATGAGCAATTTTTATGAGAAATGTCATTCCACGTAACCACCCTAACTGCTACCTCCATGCTTCTGGGTCTGAAGGACTTCCAGGACTGATGGCTGCAGACCTGTGGTGCCACCTCAGTGCCACCCAGTCACAAGTTTAGATGAAGAGGGACATCCCCATTTAGTTCTTGGCCCCATAGCATTCCTCATGAGACCTCATCAAACCTCAACACACCCTCACTGAAACCACAACCCTTGGAGCTACGAGGTTCCTTCTGGAAGCCCACAAAGACAAGGCTCAGCTATTGGTTTTTGCAAAAGGGAAACAGCAATTGTGTGAATCCTAAGTGGAGTTAAGGACATGGGAAAGCGTAAATTTGCTAATAGTATGGGCTCAGAGCAGAGCTCCAGATTATCTTCCCTGGTGCAGAGGTTAGGAGATGGCAGAGCTGCTAACCAAGCCCAGCTCAGCCTTGCTCACAAGCTTCCCCAGCTCTTTTGGTCATGACAACCCTTTGCTGTGCTGGTGGCCAAGAGTTCCCATGCCATGATCTCCATTCCTGATCCTGCCACCATCCCCACAGGAAGGTCTTCCTGTCTCTAGATATTCTTTTTTCCTCCTGCCCTTTAAGTGTGACTATTTATTTTTGGCAGGGGAAAGAAAATAACAATAATAATAATGCCTATTTCTCGTGTATGGGCACCTGCAGAGGCTAGCACAGTGGAGCCCTGATCTCATCCGAGGCCTTAAGGCATATGCTCCTTTAATGTAACGATCTCTTAGAAAATACACAACAAATAGACCAGAGAAAAACTAATTTTCTACTTTCTTTCTATTTAAATATACTGCCAATTCAAAAGACAGGATCCTTTCATCATCTAAATGTCTTTCCTGTGTACAGCGTTCCAGCAACTACAGATAGAAAAAAAGCTGAAGTTGTGCAGTAGTTTCAGCAACTGGGGTTCACGCTCTCGGAGAGCCAGCGTCTCCAGTGGCTGGCTGAAACCAAAGCAAGTGGCTGGAAAACCTTCCCAGAGCCTGGGAATCACAGTTTCAGGATTCAGGTGTATGTGCTGCTGGCCAGCATGTTCAGCTCGTACACCAGCCATGTACTGTTGTGGGGAATTTGTAAGCCCGAATGACAGTGAGTGTAGACAAGTATTTCCGTAACCTGCATATCAGTTTATCTACTAAATTCATCCACTCGAATATCCTATAAACCTTGATTGGGAAAAGTCACACAGCGGAATATTGATCTGAATTCTTATTTTGCGACAGGTTAGTTGATTGGGAAAAGTCACACAGCGGAATATTGATCTGAATTCTTATTTTGCGACAGGTTAGTTGATTGGGAAAAGTCACACAGCGGAATATTGATCTGAATTCTTATTTTGCGACAGGTTAGTTGATTGGGAAAAGTCACACAGCGGAATATTGATCTGAATTCTTATTTTGCGACAGGTTAGTTGATTGGGAAAAGTCACACAGCGGAATATTGATCTGAATTCTTATTTTGCGACAGGTTAGTTGATTGGGAAAAGTCACACAGCGGAATATTGATCTGAATTCTTATTTTGCGACAGGTTAGTTGATTGGGAAAAGTCACACAGCGGAATATTGATCTGAATTCTTATTTTGCGACAGGTTAGTTGATTGGGAAAAGTCACACAGCGGAATATTGATCTGAATTCTTATTTTGCGACAGGTTAGTTGATTGGGAAAAGTCACACAGCGGAATATTGATCTGAATTCTTATTTTGCGACAGGTTAGTTGATTGGGAAAAGTCACACAGCGGAATATTGATCTGAATTCTTATTTTGCGACAGGTTAGTTAATTTTTTTTCAATAGGCCTTAATTACACTGATGTAACAGCACTACGAAGGTGCCCATTTCACTTACATCACCATCATATTCAGTTATCTTGGATATTATGTTCTCAACAATAGCAATACTGAACACAGAAAGCATTAAGTACATCATATGAACAAGAAGGCATTCCTTCAATCCAGATATTCCTTCTACAGTGAAAAACACTTAAGAAAGAGAATCAACTAATTTTGTTGCTAAGATGTCAGCACAATCTGCCACGTACACATAGCAAGCGTGAGTAAGTCTCAGTTTATACCTTCTAGGCTTTTTTTGAATGTGTAGAATAACAGCAATTAGTTGCTGCTGTTTAAAGAAAATGTGAAAAACTATTTTGACATATATGCTGGATAGTTGTGAGTTAAACACATAGAAGGAGATAAGTAGTAGGTGGGAGTTTCAGGTGACTGGTAAATAACAGAAGTGTAGTGATATGCAATCTTAAAAATCAGAGGATAGATTATTGACTTGCATAAGAAATGACAAGGGAAAAAGAAAAATTAACCTGATGCTGCAAGACACAATCAATTAAGAGCTGATTTAGTAAAATAATACTGACTTTTTGTGGATAAGTTAGCCTCCTCATTGCATTCAAATGACAATTAAAAAAAGCTAATTCCAATGCTTCCTTTGTGTAAATATAACTCTTTTACAGGTAATTTTCTTTTCCTCTTTAGAGCATAGTCTTCCAGGTAAGTCAAAAAGGAGATTAGCTTTTATTGGGATCCAGATGCTGCCTAGAAGATGTCATGGTCACAAGAAGCACACACACAACCTTCCACTTGGTGCTGCTGAGGGCATAAAATCCAGATGGTCTGTTATTCTCATGTTCCTCGTGAACAGTCTAAGGTAAACTGGCTCTTACCCCTGCTCAGAAATGTGGGAAAACTAAGTGCAGAATCTGGGTGCTCTCAGTGTAATAATACCTCACTAACAACTTTAAGTTCACTATTTTGAAAACAGCTTGGTGGTGGCGGGGTTTTTTTGTTTGTTTGTTTGTGGGTTTTTTTTTGTTTGGTTGGTTTTGGGTTTGGGGTTTTTTTTGAGTTTTCAGTTCACAATGACATTATCCTTTAGGAGATAATTTGCTTTTTAGGTTTGGTTTTACACATTCCTCATTCAAGAAAACACGCAGTCCAAGAAAACAAATATTTTGTCGCACTCGGTCATACCTGGCCCCAGTTTGCCTGAAACTGTATTTTACCTATCACCACCAAGCATTGCATAGGTCACAGAAGCAGCCGTTTGTTAACACAGTTCAATTTTTAATCCTCATTCTATAAAGGAGGACAGGGAAGAGATTCAGAGGCTTCTCCAAGTCACACCAGGCAAATTATGTACTTGAGACAAGAACGGTATAATTTTTCTCTTGTGTTAAAAGCAGTTCTTGTCTGGCCTGTGCCTTTCCAGTAGAGTACAGACGTGTTCAGCCCTTTTCAAAACAGGGATGAAACAAACCCACTGATTTCAGCAAATGAATTTTTCAGGCATTTCACTGCTGACCTGCTCTGTTGTCACACAAAGTGGCCCAACAGCATCCCTCTGCCAAGCTCAGACCACAGTGACATGCCTCGGATGACCCAGCCAGCTGAGGGTCCCATACGAATAGCCCTGTGCACGTACACACACACATTTACGTGGATATATAGAGGACAATTTCAGTTAGAGCTGCAAAAGAGAAGTGCTACCTTTAAACTATTACTGGTTTCGTTAACGTACTTTGCTATATTTGAATTTATTACCTTTTTTTTTTTAACTGCAGTTAGTGGTTTCTAGACCAAATCATAACAACCACTAATCACTGGCAACCAGGTTATGTTCACAGAGGAAAATAAGAGCTTCAGAATACATATTAGCTTCCGGACTACAATGTTTATAGAGCCTCTAGGATTTTGATCTGTGCACGTCCCTAATGTACCAAATGTTGAAAATCCAAAACAACTGCCAAAACTCACATTTGGCCCTGATTATTTCCTTGTTTATCATGGTTAGCATTCCCCAGATAAGAGATAATGTTGCAAGCTCAACAACCACAGAAAGTTTTGAAGACACACTTAAAGAGAAACAGAGCTATTTTCCTAAAACATGGTTCTAAAGGAAATTAGTGTAAAACTCAGTAGATTTTAATCGAGCAATGCACGGCAATTCTCAGCTCTCATTCCTGAAAAATTCTACTTGATTTATATCCCAACCAGATAGATGAAAAATTGAAATGGTTCCTTCATATATGCATTTGTCTTTCATCTACTGAAACTGTATTTCAGCTGCCTTTTTATCTATCGCTGTAAAATAATCCCTGAAATTCCACCAGTAAGTAATTTTTTTGCATGCAGTCACAAAGATCTCAACAGAAACAGAAGTGTCTTGTCTATTTTCTCCTAAACTTAGGTTATGGATATAGAAATAGCAATTATTGTGTTGCTGTTATAAGTTACCCCATGAAGACCCCACCTGGGTCGGGGCAACCCCCGATATCAATACAGGCTGGGGGATGAGGGGATTGAGAGCAGCCCTGCGGAGAAGGACTTAGGAGTACTGGTGGAAGAAAAGCTGGACATGAGCCAGCAGTGTGCGCTTGCAGCCCAGAAGGCCAACCGGATCCTGGGCTGCATCAAAAGCAGCGTGGCCAGCAGGTCGAGGGAGGTGATTCTGCCCCTCTACTCGGCTCTGGTGAGACCCCACCTGGAGTACTGCATCCAGCTCTGGAGCCCTCAGCACAAGAAGGACATGGAGCTGTTGGAGCGGGTCCAGAAGAGGGCCACAAAAATGATCCGAGGGCTGGAGCACCTCTGCTACGAGGACAGGCTGAGAGAGTTGGGGTTGTTCAGCCTGGAGAAGAGAAGGCTGCGGGGAGACCTTAGTGCGGCCTTTCAGTACTTAAAGGGGGCCTATAGGAAAGATGGGGACAGGCTTTTTTGCAAGGCCTGGTGACAGGACAAGGGGTAATGGTTTTAAACTAAAGGAGGGGAGGGTTAGGCTAGATATAAGGAAGAAATTTTTTAAAATGAGGGTGGTCAAATACTGGCACAGGTTGCCCAGAGAGGTAGTGGAGGCCCCATCCCTGGAAACATTCAAGGTCAGGTTGGACGGGGCTCTGAGCAACCTGATCTAGTTGATGATGTCCCTGGTCACTGCAGGGGGTTGGACTAGATGACCTCTAAAGGTCCCTTCCAACCCAAAGCATTCTAGGATTCTATGATTCATTCTATGAAGACAACAAGAAGTCTGTGGAACTTATTGCCACAAGACCTCATTTAGACTGAAGAGCTTAGTACTATTCCAACAGGTTAGTGTTTTGTTCGCTGAACAAGAATTTGCAGGGACAAACACCAAAAAAACCCCACTTTTGCTGGAGAGAAAAGCCAGCATACTTCACACCAAGACAGCACCACATGGTTGGGACTTAGAAGGAAATTATGAAAGGAGGGCAGAGTCGTAAGGGTCCTTTGAGAGCTTTTTCCTCTTTTAAAACATTTCCCCCAGGCCTTTGCTAGCTCTTGGATGGATTGGATGGTTGATTGCTCTGCACAAACAGAACAGCCTCCAGATTCGTAGAGAGCCTTATTGTTCACCATCACTCTTGGCACGGTGCATCTGGCATGTCTGCAGTTGGATAGCACTCTATAAACAGGTGAACCAGACATGTGAAAAGTTAATATTCTGCTGTTGTGACAGTATAATTATCTCTAATAATAAAGGAAAACAGCTGCTTCAAATAGTCTTTCACTTAGAAAGTGTTTGGATCATTATACTTTGACTTTTATCATCTGTTTTTTGGATAAACTCCCAATGTGGTTTATGGTTCTGCAAAATGGTAACATCTCATTTTATGAATGACAGACAGATGGGGTTTGCTGCAAGGCTTATTGATAGTAAGGCATGTAAGACTGTTCAAGATACTTAACTGCAAGAAATACTGGAGATAACAAAATATTGCTTTCTCTCAGTTTTTAAGACTCCTGTTATTTATTTTCAATGGTTTCAAGTTTTCTCTTTGTGAGTGTTCAGTATTATCACCTGGCAATCCTAAAACTTTGTGATTTTTTTGTTTCAGTGCACAGAGGGAGAAGAACAGCTGTTTTACAATTAATTGAAAGCCAGTGGAGATGTAGTCCAGATTTCAGAATAAGGTCTGTTTGCAGGAGATTTGTATGCCATTCATTTCCCTCTCTCCCTGCCTCCCTCCCACCCCCAGCAATCATCTAATTGGATTTTCATGTCCAAATCCTGTTCTCTTAATCAAAAGGCAAACAAAATCAATCTTTTGAGTTCCCAGAATCCGAGTGAAGCATTTAGTCCTAAAGCACTGAGACACTTATTCCGCACAGCTCTGTCAGACCCAGCTTACTAGATTGGTTAACCCTTGTCACTAAAAACCACAGCAATCATCCATGAGATCTGCTGCAGTAATGTTACTTTTTGTTATATTAGGAAAAGGTTTTACTTTCCCAAACCTTTGCAAAATCCATACAATTGACATGGGACAAATGGCTGGGGTTTTTTTTTCAGTTGTTTTTTAAACTATTTGTTACCAAACTGTAAGCTTTTGGAAGCAGATACTTCAAATACATGGTGATATTATGCAATATTTGACCTGGAAAGAAAAGCATCTAAAATGCATTTTTATGAAATGTTAGATATTTACTCTGACAGACCAAATCCTTGAAATCAGAAATTCAGCTCTGCTATCTGTCTTCCTCTGTGGTGATTTATATCTTAGGTCGTAGAGCGAGGGCTGGATGCTTCGCCACATTGCTTCCCCTCAGCTGCACCCTTCCAGCAGCGCAGAGATGCTGCACCTCTGTCCCAGGACCCTCTGGAGTGAAGCAGCAGAGGTTGAGCATAGCTGTGCCCCACAATTTCCAGATAGAAAAGTCTGGGCCGATAACTGAAACCCCAACTCCCAGCTGCCAGACCAGCTTTCCGAGGTGCTGGGGAGCTGGGACTCAGTCTGGAGGATGGAGGGGCTTCTGGTCCCTAAATCCATCAGCCACAAAGAAAGGACACAAAAAGTAAATTAATTTTGCTCAGATTTTGTACTGACACGTCTATATGGAGCCTCGTGAGACAGACAGAACTGCAATACTCCATAAGCAAAGGTAATTTTAAAGGCTGCACAATTTCCCACAGAACACAACAATTTAAATCATCTGTATATGGACCGCAGTAAATAGCTGGAGACCATTTTCCATGTAGGAAATGGAGACTTCTGGTAGTTAACCAACAACGGTGAACCTTCCCAGCTTAGCACAAAGCTATTTAATGATGATTCACTGGGAAAATCCACAGGTTCTAGTTGTGTGCAGATTCCCAATTTTCTCTGCATGCAGCCCTGCCTTCCAGGACAGTCTGCACACTGGCCTGCATCGTCAACGCTGGCTGGCCAGCGAGCCGCAGAGCAGGGTGGGCATCTGTTTCTTTCTTCCCTTTCCTGTATCTTCACCAAAGAAAGAAAACCTCTTCATTTTGGCAACAAAATTAATTCCTTGTAAAAGTCCCTGGGAGTTTCTGGCATCCCAAGTGAAGTGCCAACACTAGACACACGCGAGGGAGCACGAACACCAGCAGCAGCCTGTGTGAATGCAGCCCATGGCGTACTCTGCATCTGACTTATAGGGAGCATCCGTCAGCATCTGGAAATGGCCTAAACCACATGCTTTTGACTGGGGATGTGTCACATACACATGGGTCATGCTGGGGAGCACTTGGCTCTCCTCCAGCCCTCTCATCAGCAAGTGATGAGCACAGTTGAGCAGATCTCATTTTAGGTCCTTCCCAAATTACAGTTACCAAGCCTACGGGAGGAAGCAAACTAGGCAGAAGGCAAGAACACTGTCAGACGGGCGTTACTTCTGCACATCACCTGCTGCAGGTGTCCTGGTTTCAGCTGGGATAGAGTTAATTTTCTTCCTAGTAGCTGGCATAGTGCTGTGTTTTGGATTTAGCATGAGAAGAATGCTGATAACACACCAATGTTTTAGTTGTTGCTAGGTAGTGCTTACCCTAGTCAAGGACTTTTTCAGCTTCCCATGCTCTGGACAGCAGGTTAGGGCAGCCCAGGGGCTGCTCTGGGCTGTGCAGGTGGGCTCCAAGACGATTGCTGGAGGGGCTACAAGGAGGTGAAGTGCTGCTATTCCGTATTTATCCATCGCAGCTTCCCCTTGCTTCATGCCCACTGTGCTGCCAGGTAGTGCATACAATGCAGAGCATTTGCCCCATAGCTGAGGTGGTTTTAAAGATTAAATTTCCAAAGCAAACCTTTAAGCTGGCGGACATAATTTTTCATGGGAATGCTTCCCTATGTCTCATATTTGACATAAAAGATATGAGTTGGCACAGGAAAGGCCTTTAAAAAAATAGTGAGAAAACAAAGTGGTTATGAGACATAATTCACTGGGTCTGCTAAATTCTGTGATAGCTGAAAAATAGCTCCTTTTTACAATTTCATTGTTGCATTAAAAATCTGCAGATCCATATTATGAGCTATGTCTATGCTGAAAAGGGAATAATGAGAGATTGTGCTATCCCCAGTGATGCTTAGTCAAAACAGTATATTGGATTTAATATCAACAGTTTCATGAAATTTATTCCGCGGGAAAGTAATCAGGCATGTATACCACTGATGTTTTACTGAAATGTGTACTAGCAGCATGGGAAGTATGTCTTAACTTCCCCTTTCATTTTCACGTGGAAAGAAACAAGTTTCTTTTTTGCTCATCCAGATCTTTGAATATTCAAGTTGCTTAACTGAAAACGCTTGGAAGGAGCAGAGAGCAAAGAAAATGATAACGTGTAGCTCTTTAAACAGGAGGAGTTTGGAAGAACGCAAAGTTAAATTTTCAGCACGCTACCAGCACCTCTTTTAGAGAGAAGTATTTGTCTGCAACAATGTCAGCGCTTCTGTTCTCCTCAAAAAGGACCTTACAAACACCATCAGGAGCACGAACAATGAAAGCTACAATTTCACTTGTCTACTGCCATCAATGCACAGCACGAACTCTGTCCCGCGCTATCCCCATTATTATGCAGGGAAGAATTTGAAAATTGCACAGTTCAAAGACTATAGCTGAAGTGGACACAGAAACAATACAACACAGGCACTGCAGTTAACCGCAGATCCCAAAACTTCATTTAAAAACAAATAACCTCTACAGCGCGTGCTTTCTGCAGCCCTGCAATTTCTCACAGTTGCTCCAACATGGACCTCCAGCAGCAAAGCTGGAAAAAGAAGCTGAAATCATACCTTTACACGGTTACCTTACAACAGGATCACCTTGCAATTGAGACTCACCTGTATTGCAAATCCTAGAACCTCACTAGCTGGGGTCTGAGGGAGCTCTGCTTTCCTTTGGATGTTTCTATCCGACTCATCCTGAGGCTCTACTGCCATCTGAACAATGAAGAAAATAACCTCTTCGCACATATTTTTGGTTGCTTTTTGACGGTGGCTGCCAACATGCTGTCTTTCTCAGCTTTCTCACTGAAAGAATCACCAACAAGGACGATCTCTCTGTTATTCACTCCATCTCGATGGAGTGACTACTCACTGTTCAACCTCTCTCAGACCAACACTTACTAACCCAAGTCAGAGCTCCACTACACTTCACTAGGCTGAAGTTTCCTTTTAATATCTACAGGCTAGATCCAGCTCCAGACATCCTAACCAGGAATCTCAGAGTCACAAAAAGCACTTTTATCCTTAGCTGTCCCACAAGAGAGTGTTTTCAAAGAAATCGCAGTGGTCCCTGCCTCTGCGCTCCAGCTGCGGTGAGGTCCCTACTCACCACAAGGACCCAGAGGAGACCTCTGGTCCTGGAGAGAAGCCTCCAACCAGGACCAACCCAAACATTTCTCCCTGCCCCAAATTTTTCAGTGGGTAGTAGGACAGTCTACTTGAGCAAAAGCAAAGGAAATGACCCCTAAAGAGAAGCAAAGGGAAGGATACAGATTGCTTATGCCTCATGATAGACTCATAAAGTAGCTGCATTGTCAGTGTTGACTGCTGGTTGCACTTCAACATTACAAGATAGATTCCCAGCTGAAAAAACACAACTTGATCCCAACACAAATGTTTCACAATAATCTTTGCTGGAAAGTCACCGCATAGCTTTGGGAACCCTATAAAATTCCTCCAGGGAAGAATTTCCCTCATGCTTCAGTGAAGCCAGTGTTTCTTCTAGCATTTATCACACACCTAGCAGCTTTATAACCTTTTAAAATGTGCAATTGCTGGGCTTGTGACAAACTTCCTGATCTTTCTTTTACAGGAGACATGTAATGTTTCGCATCCATTATGCAAATTCAGATTGCAAAACAATTTCTCCAGGAGCTGCCTGAATAAATCCAGCAAGGCAAGCTCAGAAGCACTTAAAGCCAACAGACCAGGTCAATAAGGACAGGGATAGTCTAATCCATGAGACTGCCTTTGTGATTCAAGGCAAACATGTAATTAAAACATAAGTAGAAGATTGAAACATTTATGCAGTTATGTTATAAATTCCCTAGAGGGGGAACGTGGAGTTGGACCTGAAGAAGCAAGAATCAGCAGGCGCGCAAAGTCTTTGGTATATTTGATTGCATCTCATAGACTATTTCTACTGAAAGATAGTAGACAGGCCTGCGGGTTGTCTCTTCTTCTTGCCACTTGCTTGCGGCAAGCGTGCAATTGCACGGGGGGTCCTGCTCCCCAGGGCGGGGGTCCTGCTCCCCGGGGCAGGGGTCCTGCACAGCGCAGGGTAGCGAGGGCAGCGCTAACACAGGCAGGAGCACAGGCGGAGCAGCTGCTGAAAATATTTTAGTTCAGAAGCAAGGGAGGCAGGACATGCAACAACTTGTAGTACTGGAAAACACAGAGGCTTAGTATAAAGAGCAACAGAAATTGGAAAACCACATCTGAACAGGAGCCAGTAGCTCATGGATCTTCCTCTTTGGCAACTCCTTTGCATACATTAAAGTGGGAAAACATTAATTATACCACAGCAATCCGTGTTTTTCAAAAAACAAAGTCTGTGCTGTTTTCCCATGCCGCTGCCAGCCTTCACCCTAGTCTTGCAGGCATTATTCTGTCCCACACCACACCTAGCATTTCAGCTGCAGCTGAGGGAAACACCAACCTCACGTTGAACACAGCCCAGCAGCCCACCAAGTAACGGAGACAGCTCCAGACCTCTACCTAATCTTCCTATTCGCACCAGGTCCTCTGCACTTCCAGCCCCTCACCCCAACCCTGAGATGAAATAAGCAGATATCATATCCCAGGTTTGCACCAGGCTCTGTATGAGCCTTATGGGTTTGCAATATGAATTGAGCACTTCACACCCTGAAGATGTGAAACCAAGCCCTACTCCAAATATTATTCAGCGTTCAGCGTTCTGTATCCTCCTAAGAGTAATCATCAGCTTTCTGCTCCTGCTAGCACCTGCCCTGATGATGTCTCAATACAAATTTTCCTCCTATTCCAAACAACAGTTGTTCAAATGGAAAAAATCCAAGTAAAATAGAAATCTTAAAATCCACCATCTAAACTGCTGATGAACTTCGTAATCCAAGCCAGTGGAAATGAAGTAGGAAGTGAAGAGACAAGTTCAAAAGGCCAGAGGTAGAAGCAGATCCTAGTAACCTTTTAAGAGTTAGTTATCCAGATCCTAATTAAAATACATTTGTAGGACTCCTGGAGAATATGTATTTTTAAATTTAATATGCAAAAGAAAATGTAAAGTGCTGGTGGCTTGAAAGCATGTGTAGAGTGTGAAAGATGAAAGACTCGGAGACACATCCATCCAACTATGCAACAATTTCAGCAGCTACTGTCTACAGAATGAGCCCCGATATAACCCAGATACAAACGAAATTTGAAAATTGACAGCTGTGCGTAAGTCTTCTCTTAAAATAAAAATACACAGAGTAACCTGCATTCAAAAGTCAGCACCTCTTGTTGGACCTCCCCTCAAAACACATCCAGTTTCATTTATGTTTAGTGTGAACGTTTGTGCCCATTTTTCATTTTACATGAACAATATCTGCCTGGTGATAAGGTGCACTGGAACACACATTCTTGAATGTTTACATCCACAAATTGTTCTATATGAATTTAAAATATTGGTCTTGTTTTTCATCAGACTTGACCTGGTTTACAGTGCTATAAATCAGAACAAATTAGGTCTAGGTGGTAGTAAAAACAGAAGAATTTCAGTGGACGTTAACTTTTAGAGCTTTTGCAGCTGACAATAGAGAAGAGAGCATGAGAACAGCTCCAGCTCTTGGACACCTGATACAACACTGTGAAAACTTTACTGGATCTTTAAACTGCTACACAAGCACACAAAGAATAAATGAAATGAGAGGGATATTTCAATTCCACACTACCTCACGTTCCATCTCAAATGCAGCTTAAATATCTCTGTGTAAAAACAGGCTACACCCAAGCCATTCCTCAGATGAAGACATATATTTGCAGCTTTCATTGACAAGTTGTGAGATTCTTTGTCCCCCTCTTGGTTACACATTTAGATGGTTTCAAAATGTTGGCTCATTACCAAGGCTGAGCATCCCCCCATCTTATAAATACAGCATTTGCTGCAGTAAAAATTTCCAATTTGCAAAAAATTGCATAAATTCAAAAGAGAGAGCAAAAAAATTGATTAGTGGAATTGATGAAAGCTATAAAAGCAATTATTCTTGTTAGTTGCTCCTGGGGAAAAAAATACTCATTTCTAGGAATCAAAGATCCTTTCAGTAAATTTTATCAACTAAGTGTCAAACTATGGATTGATAGCTCTGGCCTCAGAGTTCCCAGTCTTGACCATTTGTTGATGTCTTTTCACCCAGTCCTTGAGTACATTCGCAATACTATCCTTGGGGTGTATTGTATAATAGTTCCTGAACCTGCATTGCTGCTGAAATCCCCATAAAATGAAAGTATGGCTTTAGAGGACTCAATGAAATCAGTGATGATCTAAAATATACACGGCGAAAACCAATTCTTTACATGGTATCGTGGCTGAAACATATAACATAGCACATTGTACAGATATGAAAACATTATTGAAAAAATTTAAGTGGTTTGCCCATGTTCACACATAAAATTGGTTGCTTGAGAGCTAGTCCAACACCTTAGGAAAGCCTAAGATCAGAAGAAATCAGCCAGTGTCTACATATGCCAAAGACGTGACGAAGTGACAACTCCCCGAAAAGACACTATTTTCCTTGATTTCACATTTCATTACAAAGACGCATGGCAGGACAGGGCTGAGGTTTGGATTGGTTTAGTTCACTTTGCACCTCCCTGGGTGCAAGGACAAAAAATGAAGTCACTTGTGGGCTGGAAACTGGAGAGAAAAATGAGAAGAAATAGCAGGGGAAGATTTCATTGCATGTGGCTTGGGAATGAGGTTTAAAAGCTGCTGAGAGAGAGGGTGGTATAGCACAGGCTGAATGAAGAGACCAATATGATAGAGGCCTTTAAAAAAGTCACGCTGCAGGATTAGAGACGGAGAGGAACACAGAAATTTTATGATAGTAAAATCACGTACAGCATGAGGGAGGAGTAATGTTGAAACACACAGCAATATTTTCTACAGTTTACTTATTAAAAGTCATTTCTCAGAAATAATCATCTGCCTTCCCAGCGACTGCTCTTCTCCAGAGAACAAATGCAGTCTATTAGTTTTCCTTTATATATCCTGCATTGTTGTAACATTGAGCCATACTTAAATCTAATTCTTCAGATGCACAGTTATGAAAAATGTCATTTTTATACCTTAAAATATTTACAAAGCTAGTGAAACTTACACAATTAAAGTCTGAATCAAATTGTCATTTATATGTGGTATACAACAACAGATTTGTTCAATTCAATCAGTTAAAAAAAAAAAGTGGCAATAAAGTATCACCAGACAAGAGGAACCCATTTTTGTCTGCGTCCAGCTGTTTATTTATGTATTCATCTGCTTAATAAATCTCCACCAGCCTTGCAAACGTGCACATTTTAATGACAATTTTGGAGAGGCAATTTACAGGTTTGGGGCGAGGGGGTAGGTCACAAGCTTTCTTCTCAGCCAGGAACATGGTGTACTTAAGTTTCCATCTGTAGTAAATTCATGTGCTTCTATTATAGCCTTGGCTATACTAATATTTAGCTGCTGAAATACCCCTTTTGGACTTGCACACCCAGCTTAGCATCTTAAAACCCACTACAAAGAGCATTATATGACCATGAGTTGGCTCAACGAAAGTCACTTGCATCAACATCCAAGTCAGCAACGTATTCATTACAGAAACTGCTACCGTGAAGTTTATGCATGTGCTCAGGACGTTCAACTTTTTTCCTGTCTAACAGGCAGGAACATGTTGGGTTCGATAACTGCATTTGTACAAGCCTTTAATGACTGGATTCTGTCCCGTGAGTGAAGCTCATAAAAAGTATGGGATCAATAATAGTAGGAATACTACTACTTATTACTAGTAATAGTTTGCCAAGCTGATTAATATAGTTTTTCTCACTTTAATTCGCCTTTACTGCCTACATGAACCCTTATTACATGCAAATCATGGAAACAGACTTGAGTGCCTACTTGCACCTAATCTTGTTCAACAATTTCTTTTCATTAGCGGGATAAAAGCACTCTGCTGCATTCAGCGCTCTACCATATGACCTCTGAGTCTTTGGCTTAACCCTTTTAACATGATTAAAATAAACAAAGATCAATGCAGCCAACATTCCTCAGAGTGACAGAGACAAGCCTAATTGCTATTGAAACTTCACAAAGGAAACAAAAAAACTAAAACGTTTTTCTTTTTTTTTTTTTTTTAACTTAGGCAAAAAAAAGTGTAATTGATTGTGATTAGTAAAGCCAATACTTTGAGACGTTGTCTAGGTTACCAGATCTATTGTGCCTTTTCAGCAGTCTTGGCCATTACTTAACTATTGGATTAATTGTATGCAGAACAAATCATCTGCTATTTCATTTTATGACTCATTAAGCAAGTATAGCAGATAACCACTACTGCTTTTTGGTGTAAGAAGATTTCAAAACTTGTGCACTGCTAATGATACTAGAATTAGGAAAAGCAAATACCTTGCTGTGTGCAGAGGTCAGAGTAAGCACTAATGGAATACTTATCTGCCCAAAAAGTAAATTAAATCAATTTCCTGAGCCTTGTAAGAGGTATAAAGCTGAGGCAGGAGGCTGCAGGATGAAGAAATTGCAGTTCACTTGCAGGTGGCTCTCAGTGATACTCCAGTGTACAGCTCTACTAACCGTACAACCCAGCAGAGCTGCTAAGAGACTTTTGCACTGTAAGGAGGGATGCGCTTTGGACAGAGTTGGTGCCAGCTAGGAACATGTCTGGATTTTGGGGAGACTGATGCCTAATGAAAGGAAAAAGGTTTTACTGAGAGAGACGTGCATGGCACACTTTGGAAGGTCAAAAAGGAGCGGAAGAGCCTCCTCTTGCCAGGGTGGGAAGAGTACATGTCTACGCTGTGAGTCTTTTTCTGGAGATGTCTCAAGCTCTCTCACCCTCAGCCTGTGCTCTCCCTCAAACCCCATCACTCTCTGTAAAAATCTCATGAGGTGCAACACCTCCCTCTGCTCCTCCGGCATGGGAGAGCGTTACAACTTGTCTATGAAGCATCACATACGATTCTGGTCATACGCTGCAGTACCTTATGCAGATATGGAGGAAAACGGGGGAAAAAGCAGAGCATGGAGTGGAAAAGATGGAAAATGATCGTTTGTGTACTAATAAAACTTGTTTTTTTGGAAGTAGGATGTGGATTTGTGCACTTCAGGACGCAGAGCAGAAGACCAATTAAGCTAAATTGCAGGTGTGCCTTCTCTCTGTTTTGGATTTCTCTCTCTCTCTCTTTTTTTTTTTTTTTTTTGCCGGAGACTAAGTGCTTATACTATTATTAATTCCCCGAACAAGAATAAGAATAACAGTAGTGGTCAATGATAGTTGCACACTGAATTCTGAGTAGTGTCATTGAAAGTATCTTTTATTCTAATACTCATCCTATACATTTGTTGCAACCCGACCTTTAAAGCTGTGAATAAAGTCAATTTTGATTGTTAATTTCTCTTCAATGTTTTCATAACTGTTCTCAATAGTGATCACATTTTAGTCATTTTCTACACTTGTTCTACTAAAAATACAAAATTTCTTTCCCCTCTCATTCTTAAAATATTAAAAACAGGGGAACTTACTTAATAGGGACTATCCTGGTGAAACCTGTTGTCACAGATAAAATATTTTTAGGAGGTGGGAACAGGCAGGTGAGACATGTAAGATGTCAGCACAGAGCCCTCTAGGTCTCACTGAGTTAGGAAAAGCCTGTGCATGTGGGGTTATTTCCCCCAGGTTGAAATCTGGAAAAGGGGAAAGTAGACCTCAAGCGTTCACTTAGAAAAAATCAAAGTGCGCCTGCGGAGCCTGCAAACGATGGCCTGTAGCAAGGAATCCCAGATTACAAAGGCATTAGCAATTCCTGGGAACATGGGAGGGACTCTCCTGGGTTGGGTATAGGAAGGAGGAAGGCAGAAGGCGGCACTCAATTCCGTCGTGGCTGCGTTTCTACCACACCTCCCTGCCTGCCCGGGTTCAAAGGTTGGATGCCAACTGAGCGATCCACAGCATCAGAGCAAGAGGAAAGTTAAAACACTGTGATCCTCTTCTTTTAAACAAATCTCGTTTCTTATCTCCTCCCTGCCTGGTGTTGTCATTTCTGATGTAAAATGTCAGTAATTAAACAGCAGGGAGGCATCCAGCTTGTGTGGCATCAAGGTAACCCTAGGACTGAACAGATGAAGTTTTTGAAATGACTTACTGTCGGTGGTTGCAGAACGTTCTAGGGACTCGCATGATGTTTGTGAGCCGTTCGGCTTAATCCTCTCCCTGATGAATGAGTTTTCATAGATCCAGGACAAACTCCTAATTTTTCTTTTCCTTTTAATAGAACTCGACTGTGCAGCTCCCCTGGCGCTGGCACCTTGCAGGTAAAACCAGCTGTTTTATCATTACCCAAGTTGCTGTAATGTTCTCTTCTGAGTAAATGCTAAACTCCCCCCCGCCCCCTCCAATTTACTTTTCTCCCATCATTCTGTGTAACTGCATTAGATAGGAAAAGCGTCTCAGCTGTTTACCAAGAGAAAGGATTGCTTTATTGTTCTTAGGAATATAAACATTTCCTTGTTCTGCCAGCTTTCCTCACTTAAAACTAGGAAAACACATAACCTGAAAGTGTCCCATGTTTTGGAGATAGAACATATGTTGAGGCTATCAAATACAGGTCAGGTAAACACATCATTATCGCTTTCCCATTAATTTCTGTAGCCAGAGAAAAGGAAAAAGAACAGCTATAGACTGTCTGAAGGTTTCAGAGCAAGTCTTCCCCCTTGCACAGCAGTCCAAACATTTACAGCTTCGTTGGTTACTGTTTACAAAATGTTCTATACTGAAGAAAAAAATCCCTAAAATTGCTATTATTAGTTATTTAATATTATGTGTATATCTGTTCATAAAGTACTCTTCTCTGCCTTAATGCCACAGAAAAGCTCATTCATCACATCACAGCTTCTCACCCTTCCTTTGTTTGATACTGCCCAAAGTGTACCATGGAGGGTACTGTATTTCCTCAGATATCTATCTTTTTTTTTTGTATTTCACCTCATTTAACATATTAAATACGTGCTAGGATTGCAAAAAGAACTGTCGTACATTACCATCTGAATGTGATGAGAACCCATTTTATGCTGCCTTGACTTTGGATTTCTAACGCTTTGAAATGCAACTGGGGTAAGCATTTGGCTTAACAATGGGATGCTATTATTAAGAAAATAACAGTTAATGGCCATATCTTCTTGCTCTAAGAACTCTCAACTGCACTGAAACAGAGGCAAATCCACTATTTTGCTGTTCTAAATGAAAGCACCACTATAGGTGAGATGTTTTGATTGCGCTGCCAAGCACTCTCCTTCACTCAGAATTTAACCTGCTCAAGTAATTTAATGGATACATAACATTATTTTAGACATTTTGTATTATTTGCAGGCAATTATAGCTTATTATCTTACATATTTGCTAAACTTCCTATTTAACTCCCCTAGTGTTGCAGGTCATTTTAATTGACCTCATGAACATCTCGGGTTCCCAGTGACACACCTATTCCTGGAATTACAGGGTTGCAGGGCCTAACCAGAGGCTGGAAATCAGACAAAACAGTTTAAAGAGGAATGGACTGGCTGTAACAGGCAATAAGGATTGGCGAGGTTTGCAAGTGCCCTGTCTGCAGGTGAGCGAGCACAAGGTGCCCATCACCACATGCTGATAATGAGCAGCGGGGGAGCAGCAGCCTGTTGCAACCCGAAGTTTGGATTTCTGCCATTACAATGATCCTGTGACAACTGTGAAATCTCCCAGGTGGCCAGAGGCTTATAACAACACATGAGCATTCATAAATACATGAGAGCTTGCGCCTTTCCTGCTGAATTCATCGACCCCGGCATTTCCACACGACAGGGATATATACACCGAGTTGGTACTTGATGGAGTGGGGCAAAGGACTCCCAGTGCTCACCCTAAAAAGACCTGGTGTTAAACAGGCCAAATGAGGCTTCTCAGCAGGGAACGGACATGGATTGTCTATCAATCTGTCATGGCAAACCCAGGCTCCAAGCAGGGGCATTATTGCTCTTACGGACAAGGACGCACTGAGCTGCATGGGAAGTGGCTGCAAGAAACGCGTTAAATAAAATGACATGGGAGCAGCAAGAGAGGGGAGAGATGGAAATGAGAGCAGAGATGTTATTGAGGCAGACAACCGAGATAGCCTTGGAGCTACCAGCATATGTGTCAAGTAGCTGGTTCGTCAAAGAGTTTTAGTCACTGTTCTCACAGCTCCTCATCAGCAGACCCTGACTAGAGCCACTGAATTAATTCCTTTCAACATGTCCATGAGTTACTTTTAGAAACGCAACTTCGGTACCTTTACCAGCAAAGTTTAAAACACTCCACAGAAGTTTCCAAGGGGTTAAAATATATGTCCCCTGTATTTTATTTATAATCATGTGGGATAAAGTTTCACATTCCTGACATATTAAGTGAAAATAATTCTTTTGTATTTTAAACTACTTCCAATGCCATCTGGAGCATTTTAACACTAGATGACTTGCTAGCAACCAGTATAAAAAAACCTAAGTGCTTATAAGAAAGATGCATGGCTACGAGTTGGCTTATTAGTATTCAGTGGTTTATTTTATAACTTCTGAAGATACCAGGCTCTGATCTGCATGCAACTCCAATTACTGTTAATGGGAATTATGTGAGCATCCAGAGTAGTTATATGGCCCTTAAACTCTTGGTACAACAACTCTCATTGTCTACTACTCTAAATTTGCATAAGCAATTAATGTCTCATTAATGTCTCATTAGGAACTCATATGGTGTGAGGGAGGAAAGAGCATTAGTGCCTCTATGGAAACTGTATTAGGTCACACTTGAAAATGACTTTACTGGTTTCATCTTGTTTTGTATTTGTACACGTAGAAAAAGACAAAATTGCAGAGACGCACGATTTGGCAGAGATCAGTGCAACTGCTGTGGAGTAAGGCAGGCCTGCAGTTGTGGAGGATGTGTCCAGCTAGACACAAGACATTTAGACAGGGACCAAAAAAAGCCCACTGAGCTCCTCTGACAGCAGAGCAAGCTCAAACCATGTGCTTTAATGTCTACCATTGGTAAATCCCGTATTTAACTTCAAACAATTGAGTAGTCCTATTGAAGTAAATTAAGACCTATATTTTTCTGGCCTGTAGCCAGCATCCCTTCACACTTACACAAACCAAAACCACTTTGGTTTGGAGTTGTTCTGTTATGATCAACGAACCACCAGACTAAACCCATAAGGATCTTCCATCCCACAACCTGAAAGTCCCTTCTGGTTACTCTGCAAGGCTGGAAGCTCTCTCAACATCTGTCAGTCCTGGTTCACTGTTGAGGTGTTCATCCCCTGAACACCTCACTGAAAGAGAGCCAGCGACATCAGGGACGGTATTTTGATCATATATATTTCTAAGAGAAAGTAGTAACCTTCACAGGTACAGCAGAGTGCCATCAGACAGTCTCAAACATCAGATTTCAAAAATCTCCTGTACAAAAAAAAAATAGACCTTCCCAGTGGGAAGTTCAGTGACTGCTGCAGGCGCCAGGCTTTTCACTGTGCTCTGTATTTAGATGAAATCCAAAAGTTTTGTTCAGAACAATCTGAATCTGAACCAGAGCACCAGCATATGAACACTGGCATCTGAAGACCAAAATCTTCAATCTGTCCTACCGAAGCTTTCTGTGAAAAGCCCAAATCCTCTGCAATACTCTGTGACGTTGAGAAGCCTTGGTCCAGTTGCTACCTGGAGTGTTTTAAGGACCAGCAGCTGAAGGAGCATGTGAACGAGTGATATATTCAAGAGGGTCCACTTAAACAACAGTCAGGAGCTGGATGGAGCCTCCTTCCTAAACACATGCTGAAAAAGTTTGATGTTGCCTGAGAGAACCCAGGTCTTTCCCAAAGAAATCTAACAGGATTTATACTTTGAAGTCAAAGAACATCCTAACTATTAACTGACAATATAGCTGAACGTTCTCGGTGTGTTCACAAACCCAAAGAGAGCACATCCAGCACTCTCAGCTCCTGTTAGCTGCTACTCGTACCTCCAGCATCCTTTTGGGCTGCTTCAGCAAGCGCAGCTGTAAGGAGCAGCACGCTTGTTCTGAAGAGTCCCAAAGGGATTCAGTAGCTCTAACCAGGCTGTGCTTTCATACGTGCAGTGCCATTTCTTACATTACCGAAATTCCTCCTGCTTGAGCTAGAATATTACGGTATCTTCAGTTCAGTGGGGTTACACAGCCTGTCTGAGTGCCAGCTCCTGTCAGCCACAGAGCCCTGGGCCAAAGCTTACAGCTTGCACACAAAAGAAAACAGCACAGAGCGCTCTCATTTTCAGTGGAAAAGGAGATGAAAGAATTAAAACAAGCACAGTGCAGTCCAAAATGGAGAGACACAAGCAGTTAATCAGAAGAGCAGGCACGGTGCTTAAATGTACCTGCAGTAATTTATGGAGAGAGCATTTTTTCTGGATAAGCTGTTTGCTATGCAAGTACATGGAGTTAATCCAATGCTGATTTGTCAGGATATGGACCATAGCACCTGAAGAATAGTCCTGGCAAAAATTTCAGATCCAGCTACTCTGAACTGTACCTCTGATACCTCTCAAAGCTGCTGGAACTGGTGTTAGCTGGGTTGAAGGAACAAATGAAATGAAAAAGACCTTTGCCCGGGAAACGGTGGAGATGTGGAAAAAAAGACTGCTCGAGAGCAACAAACGGGAGTGCTGCAGGATTGCGGGGATGAGGCAGATAAGCAGAAAAAGTAAAACAAAATACTGCCAACAATTCTCCATATAAAGCTTTCGTTGGTTTGAAATCCTTTTTAGATCTGCTGTTTAAATTAAACAATATAGCCATTTGTTGGAGAAACCAGTTTAGGGTCCCTGTATTCCCATTCTGAAGCTCATGAGACAGTGTGAAGACTGGCAGGTGCCAATTACAGAAACACAAGTGTCTACTACACTACACAGACAGAAATCTGAGTTTTCTGATGCATTCCTCAAAACAGTAATTTCTACATTTCTGTGCAACTTGGAAATCTTCAAAGGGATCGAGGTTTCTATAAGAAATCAAATCTATGCACTCAGCCCTGAGCCTGGACACAGTCATGTTGCCCACAAACCAGATGAGAGCCCAAAGGAAGGAAAATACTGCTCCTTCTTTTATCACCCCGTCCCTGTCCTTGGAAGGCAGCTTATACATCACCTCTAAAAGAAGAATCAGTAAGACAAGCGATAACAGTCTGTGATGGGCAACACAACCACAGTTTCTGTCTGTGGTCTCACAGGTACAGGATTCATCTTTGGTTCTGTAATTTTTTAATGCTAATTTCTACATTTTAGAGTCATTCAGAAATCTACAAAGAGTTAGCAACCACAGTGGATGCAAAATGTCCCCTGGGGCGGGTCAGAGCTGTTTCTCTAAAATGCTCTTATTTATTATTCTTTCTGGTGTTATGAGTAAAATCCCTCTCTCTGAGATGGGAATGTGTTGCTACCCTGTGGAAAAATTAATACTTATAAGCTGTGTTTTAAAACCATTTGGATCAGAGGCTTCTGTTTTTGACCCATTTGCACTTGCTAAAAATAGGGGTAGCTACTCAAATGGCTGGAGGTTGAACCTGGGGCCGTTGTATTCTTCTCTTCAGACAATCACCAACTCAGAGTGCACCAGAAGTGAATTAAAAATCCTGGAAATAGAATAAAGCTCCCTTTTTATTTTAAATGGGCTGAGGACTGAATTACGGCAATCTCTAAACCACTAGACAGTTTACCAGACTATACCCTGGACATCATCTGTCCAAGAAAGGTACGTCCATTTTTAACAAAATTGTTTTAGTAACTAGAATTTCAAGACTTGGATCTAGAGAAAATTGAAAACCAATACAAGCTGGGCAACCACTGAAATTCATGCAATTATACTGGCACGAAGGACATCATTACGCAGGTTAGTCCGAGAGCCACTTCTGCCTTTTGAAGGCAAAACGGCCCAAGGTCACCCGTGCTGGGAGCCATCAGCACACAGTAGATTTATGAGAGCTTGGCTCAGCATGTGTAGGGCGATACGCTGAATTTAAGGACCTGACCTCACAATAGTTGGACTCAGAGCAAGACGAGGAAGACAGGGTTTTTTTCATTTCATATTAAAGGCAGTATGTAATTAGTTGAGAACTGTGGTTATTTCCAAGTCAGTCTCTACTTCCTCAATGCCACAGATGTTTTACTGTTTTGCTGAGCACATCTGTATTCCTGATTGAATCTTAACAAACCCTACACTTACACAACCGCTCTGATTGAAATGGAATTTAATTACATACATTGGGGATAGCTCTCCCAAGCAGAGTCCTCCTACATCTTTGCACATTATTGTAAAATAACCAATGTTTTCTGGACAGAAATACTCTTCAGTGTGCCACGAGCCTTCTGGTAGATGTGCGAAGGACTGCTTTTCTAGTAAATCAGATCTGATATATTTTTCTCTTCATATTCAGGATCAGAGTAACAGCACACTTAGCCTTAGTTGTCTTTAAACACACTGCCATGCAAAGCAAAAGAGCACCACCACAGAAGTTATTGAAACAAAGCCACCTCCTATAATTAAATGCACTGGCTTCAGTGGGGCTAAGCTTCCCCGGCTGTGAGTAATGCCAGCATTCACGCCACAGCCTGCTAACTGCCAAGCTCACGTTTTGCATACTTCTGTGGAAAAAACCAGATGAAACATTAATAGTGTTTAACTCCACATTTCTGTTATGCCTTTTTGTAAGAACTGATGTGCTGATCAGTATTTCCACAAATGAACACGGTGTTAAAAAATACTTTTGATTAAACAGTTGTACTGCTAGTGGTTTTTTAAACACATTTAAATGTTACAATCTGTTAAATTTCAGTAGTGAGTATGCTTTATTATGCTATAGGACTCACTTTGGACTTTGCAAGTAAAATTTTCCATCACCTTTTAATTAAGAGTCTTTCTGTAAGAGTATAATTTATCTCCAGTTGAGGCAGCAGCCCGTATGAATAGAGCCTGCCTCCATTTCAATGGATCAGCCCAAAGCACCAGATGTTTTCTGTGAGGAATGAAAGCCGTTTGGGTTGGGGGTTTTTTCAGTTCTTAGTTGCAGTCCCCAGGCCAACATACACCACCATGTTGGCATCCAACAGAACGATCAAATGGATGGTTAATAACGATTATTTCATTGGGCTTTGATTTACTCAAGTGAATGATCAGAAAAACACTTGCAAAATGAGGGCTAACAATTATATTCTCCAGCGTGGTTTTAAAAAGGAAACTAATAAAGGAAGAGAAATAGGCACAATACCGAGATACTGATGAACAGGATTGCGTATAACCCCTAATCATAAGAAAAACTGGTTGGTCTACATGCTCTGCAGGCAGAGCACAAGCCAGCTCCAAAGCGGGCACCACGTAGGCTCCTTGGCATCTTGCTGGTCTTGGGCTGCTAATCCCAGGCTCTCAGCAAGGCTCAGTCGCTACAACTGCACCAAGACAACATGATTACGTGGCTCCTGGGTCAGACCTGCTTTGTGTTGGGCAAACCCAGGCAGTCCCAGGTCCCAGAGGCTTTAGCAGCATCTTCGCTTGTCCTTCTTCAGCAGCTGGGCTGTGACACCCATCACTAACGCTCACATTTGAAGACCTGGCTCCCAGCCCTCCTGGAGGCAGCAGTGGTGGCTGGACAGGGCATCAGCTCTGGAGACAACTGCTTTATTTACAGGAGCAGGAAAACTGGCACCCCATCTGCTTTTTAGGCTTGGCACTTCTCTTGCCAGCATGAGCCGAAAGCAGCAATATTTTAATTCAACAGGAAGAACTGAACAAAAGTGCCTGGCAGGGGACACACGGTTCCTTCTGCCACCTCTGCAGCCAGAGCGGTGACACCGTGGGCATCAAAGGGAAGAGGGAGCACAAGTGAGATCCCTCAGTCTTCTCCTGGTATCCCTAATCGTTTTCAGGCTGAAATCTCAGTCCCATAACTGTCTCACCCTCTGCATTTCCCACACTGGGACGCTCAGGCGCAACCATAAACAAACACACACGCTGCTCATGCTGACAAACTTGGCTCCAGTGGTTCAACAGTTCACCTTAAAATATGAAAACTTTCTTTCGCCAAAAGAGAAGATTGTCTGCATAAGCAAGACAAAACTCTTGCTTTTTGCGAGAGTTTTCTCCCCCATTCTTTCTCTCCCTTCTGCTCAAAAGAATTATCTTATTGCCAGTAGCTCCCATAAAACAGCTTCAGCGTTCAGATCCTCGAGTATCAAACAACATAAGTAAGCAACAAAAGAAAGCATGCCTCTACGTCCCGAGATATGATGAAGTTCACAGAAATGGTACAAATTTCTAACATCCCATTTGTTTTCGTGGTATTATGGAAAGTGTGTCTGTAACCCAATTTTCAGTGTTTCACTTCTTGATGCCTTGTTAGCAGCAATTGCAGCTCCCGGGAGGACCTAACAGCGTATAGTCTCGTACTAACTCTGTATAGAGCGATTCTTTGGGGAATTTCATTCTTCACAGTACAAGGTATCAATACAAAAAAATCATAACTGCCTCTGGTTGCACAAATCTTAATGCAGTTACTGCACAGGCAGGAACGTTAACTCTTTAAAGCCCCTTTATCTGATGTTCTCATTTCAAACCACAAAACCAGTATCTCTGAGGTTTAGCAAGTCCTGTCTGAAATGGCATATTATAATTACTTTCCTTCCACCCCCCTCCCCGGTACATACAAATAAAGGCTTTTACATCTTACCTCCCAAGCTACTATGAAATGCCTTTGTTTTTGAACACAGCAGAACAAAAACAATGTTGTATTATTCAGTAGCCGTGGGAAATAGTTCTTTATTTGGATGCAATTAAACTTAAATGGTTAGTTCTGCTTTTTATCAAAAGCCTCTATGAAATATGTATAAACACAGCAATCTTTGCCTGCTCATTTATTCACTTTGAATAAACTATGCAGAATTAAATTGAGCTTTATTTCATTCTGGCTGTTAATAAGGTGGATAATTGTCCTGAGAACTTACTAGCTATGTTACATGCTGTATTGATCTTGTTTCTTTAATGTACATCCAGAAAAAAGGGGCAGGGTTCTTGATGCTTCAACTGCCAGTATTTTCCCTTACTGGAAGTGCAGCTCCGTGCACCCGCTGAAACCGGTGGATTTTGGCCCATCTCATTCTCATGAAGTCAACGGGCATTTTCTCATTGATGGTGATGTCTGAGAGGCTGTGGCTGATTCTCATGGCATAAATCCACAGTGCTTTGGAAATCACAACGTAATCTGCAACGTTTAAGCATGCTTCTGCCCAAGTTTTTGGGAATGGGAGCAGATCTAACTGGAGTTTTCTGAGAAGTGTTATTGCAAGGAAGTTTTAGGGAAAACAGGGAGCCTCCTGTAAGAAACGGCCTAAGAAATCACTAGCAGTTTGCTACCAAAATCAACATCCCTGGTGCAAGCTGCTTGGGCTGCTCTGAAGGTGGAGGCAGAGCTTGCACTGTCCAGCCCCCTGGCTCCAAATGCTTCGGGGCTCCCCCTTGCACAGAAGAAAACTCTGACACCTCCCCTCCCAGTTAAAGATCACTTCCATTTTGTTTTGGAAACGACCACCAACATTTTGCTTTCTTCACCCCCAAAACAAAATTTGACCATTTTTTCCCCAAAGGGAAAACAGGTTCATTTTCATCATAATTCCGAATGAAAAGTTCACAATGAGGGGAGTTCCTGTAGGGTGGAAACGTTGAAGATTTTACAGTTTTACCTTCGCCATCAGATGGCTGAAGCCACAAAGTTATGAAAAAGATCATGTTGCCCAGGCAACAATTTTTTCACAGTCAGCAGATCAGTCTTGCGACTTATTTTTAGCTTTTCTCAAGGAGAGAAACACCATTGCAGAGGAACGCTGGCAACAAACAAGAAAAAATGCACTGTTCCTAGAAGTAGTAAAAATATTAGTTTGATTACATTGGTATGAAAGAAAATATGATCCATACTTCTGCAAAAAGGCAAAATCCCAGGCTTTTAAAGTGAGAAGTCACGATATGCATGGAAAACACTCTGATTTTGTACCTGATTTGCATGAGCACAAAGTCAGCTACTTACACATATAAATGGCTAGTTATACGTCTAAGAGATAAACATGATTTCCCTGCACGGAACCCAAAATCTGTCGCTACATCCTACAAAGCAGCTATAATCATTTATTTAGCAAGTCCCTGAAATTTATATTCATATTACATGCATTTCAACATTTGTGTAGAGTAAATATATTTGAGAATTTGCCACACTTCTCAGCTGTCATGAATTTTATTTTGGTGCTTGTTTATGTGAAGTGACATTAAAAACAAAGTGAAACAGGAAAGATAAAAACGTATACAATTAGTTATGATGTTCTAAGATAGCTTTTATTACCATTTATCCTTGTGAGCCGCAACATGTGCTCAGCAACTCAAGACTCAAATAAATAGGCTCTAGCAGCACATTTTGCACACTGACAAATGCTATCTCTAAGGAAACTGTTCAGATCTTTCAGGGGAAACATTGGGCAAAAAGCATTTTCTGAAGAACCTTGAATTGCCATCCCTTGGTGAAGGGGTGTTATTTCTATCTCCACGATAATGAAACTTCCCAATGATCAATAAGCCTGGTCTACAGACACTCTGGAAACACTACTCGTCCCAGTTTCATGGATTATGCCTTATTTAGAAGTACACCTGAAACTCTTTTTTAAGAAGATTCTCTCTGACAGCCACTTTCCAATCAGATGCAACTGTTACCTCTCCAACCAGCAGAAGTTTTATTTCCTAGCTCAGTGCAAAACTTCTACTTTACACATGGAGAGGATATGCAGGTAGATGTTTTACTCCCTGTGAAGTTACTAAGGCTAGTTTTAAAAAGATTTCTTGTAGAAATCTTGTAGAAATCTTGTAGAAGTCCAGGTGCGCTCTCAGACAAGCATAAGTGCTTTACACAATTAAACAGTCTTGTTCTTTCTAGGCAGCTGCCAAAGCCCTCTGTCTTTCTGGACCTGTTTTGACTTGCTTGTGCTCAGGCTCTGCAGAGGAGGGATGCAGGAGGACAGCAGAAATAGCATTTCAATTGCAATTCCTTGTTTCAAGAATTTTCTGTCTTTGGAGGGGCCAAGCCAGGGTGCTCTGGATTTGGGTAGCCACCAGTGACGCCACAGCCCTGGACCAGCACGCTGGCCTCTGCCCATCAGACAGGTCTTAAAAGGCTGTGAAAAGCCCACGGGAGAAAGTGCTGCCTGGAGGGAAAGGAGGAGCTGTCTCTAGGAGCTGGGGCCCTTCGTTTTTCAGCTCTGTGCAAAGTGAGGGTGACACATGGACCACCCTGTAACTCCCATTCACCTAAGATAAGCAGATAAATGGGAGGAGAAGGAAAGAAAGACCAATTCAAGTATCAGATGGCCAGCCCTCGGCCAAAACACATTACATCATTAGTAGCATCTGTGCTAATTGCCCCACTTTGGGAATCTTCCTCAGTTCTGTTGCATAATTCTACTACAACATTAATTAATAACATGCACTAATCTGCACTTAAACTCCCTTTGTACCCAGATGTTGATATGACCCCTAGCTAGTCACTCACGTCTGGGTCGATATATCATCCAGTAAACTCCGGCAGCTTTCCTCCACTCAGAAACTGCAAGTCTCAGGAGCATAAAGCATCTAGCATCTCAAACCATGAATCCCTGTGCATTTTTTGCATCCAACACCTACCTGTTATTTCTCCATAATGAGGACACACTATGACTTATACCTCCTTACCTGTCACCCTTAATTTTGGTCTGAATGTATGAGATTCAGCTGTGTATTTCAGATGCTACCGGCATTTTGAAACCTGGTGCAATATGAAGGTTTCCTTGGCAACAGTCACCATAGGAAGCCCTTTAAAGACTCCTTTCCTGACTCTTGTAATTCTGATTTTCAGAGATTTATACAGGTAAATCAGATAGAAAGTTTTGATGTGAACTTACAAAACAGCAGCAGAAAAATAAGTGCATTGAGTTTGAATGCAAATAACTTATTTCTGAATACACTCTAAAAACATATCTCTCATTTAAGCTCATAGTATTATATCCAGCAACTTGCACAAAAGAAAGCAGAAGGGATAACTTTTCTAAAAAGAGTAGCCAAAAAAATTCCTCTCTTCCAAGAAAGCTTGGTTTGTGTGATCACCTTCAGTAGGAATGAGCCACACTACGTTTATTATCTGCCATGTTAAGATAATTAAACAGCTAGTTTATGAACCATTGAACTAGTGCATTGGTTGATGATGCTGTAGGTTTAGCTGCAATTCATGCTCTAGTCCATCTTTCATAATAATCTAATAATGAGGTATCAATTAATTATCACACAGGAGAGTGTGGAAAATGCCACTGCTTCAGTAATGTTTCCAGTAATACTTTATTTTCTCTTTAATTATACCCTGAAAGCAAATCCAGCCAATATAGCTGCCACAAAGTCTCCACCTGTAAATGGCAGGCTAGCAGACCATTAATCAATAGGCGCTCTGCAAGGAGATACCTCTTCTATGCTGAGCAAAAACATGAGTCTGATTTTACAGGAGGCATAAGCAATAAAATACCTACTGCTAATATCTAATGTGATGATTCCCTTTTACTTGTGTACCTGCCACTGTGAAATATTACTGAAATAAGCTGTTTTCAAGCATGATGCTTTCAGCATCAGTAAATCAGCATTTCACTGGCAAGGAAAAAAAACACCCTTATTTATGCAAGACCCCTTGCAGAAACATGCTATTTCTGGAAGAGGCAGCCATCATAAAATGTTTTTCTCGGAAAACATAGCTGTTATCCATGATAAAGAATCATCCAGATCTCAAAGCAAGACAAAAGCATGGAGGGTGAAGCAAAGAATATGAGGAAAAGCCTTCAAAGCTTTGTTAAGGCAGAGACCTCGTTATAGCTCTGCTGTCTCTGCTTGGGAGGCTGGCAAGCTTTTCCTGCTGCTAGGAAAAGTTAATTTTCCCTAGCAGCCTATGGATAATGCTCTCTCCCAGCCCTTCTCTTAGCACACATTTGCATGTGAACCATTTCATAAGTAAGAAATTTCTAGCTGATGAGACTGTAAACCAATGGCAAAGCCAAGGCTGCAGACAGGAGGAGGCATAAACTGAGAGCCCTTTTATGGGGACAAGATAGATAAGGGCAGTTGAAAAGATGGTGCAGAAGGACAACAGTCTATGCAAGAGCTGTTGGGGGAATTTCATAGCATGATCAGAAACGTTGCTAATATTTTTTGCGCTGGGCAGTTGCAATCCTCTGTTTGCTGCCCATTTGCCCAGCAGAAATAAAGTTTGGTCCTGTAAAGCTCGTATGCATAATTGGAGAAAAAATACAAATTAAGAGCCAGTGGCCTGGGAAGAGCTATCTTTTTGGAGGAATTTGTTTTTCTACATGTTGTTTGATCTCCAGATGCACACAGGCAAAAAAGTCTGTCCCCCGCAGATCTGTCCCATTTGCAGAAGCAGCACCTCCTTTCCTTCCTTCCACAGGTCCCGAGCTTTGCTCTGCCTTTCTAATGCCTCCTCCCATCCACGTCTGGGGAAAGGGGGAGCATCCAGCTGAGGTTGCCATCAGGACCATGAGCCCTGCGGAAGGTCAGCCCAGGCACGTATTCCCCTCTCTACAGCTGCTGCGAGGCACCAACAACTGCCTGGACAAAAGGAAATGCTTAAACCCCCCAAACGCCTTAAAGAAGTTTTCAGGTATAATCAAAGCAGGATATTCCAGGAATAGTCAGAAATTCTTTCAAAATTGCTTAGCAAATTTAGTTTTCAAAATAAAGTGTTGTTTGGGACAGGGAACATGGGTCTAGGAGTGGCGGGAGCAGGGCTTCACCGTACTTTCATCACCAGTGCTAATGAACATTGGCTTCTGCATAGGACAGCCACGTTACTCTCAGACAAAACGTGCCCATTTGATAAAAGAGGCTCTGCCAAAAGGCCAGGTCTCTGCTGCTGTTTACATACTCTTTTTAAAGCCCACTTATCAAGAAACAAGTAGATTATATAGATTCACTTTTTCAAAGTGGCTGGAGTAAAGGCCTGTGAGTTTTGAAAGGTCAGTCATGGTTATTGACTGCTTCATAACAGTACTAAAAGCCTTTTCATAGCAAAAGCACTTGATCACTGAAAAAATATTGATTCAGGCACCGGAAAATACCACGATGTAGGACACGAAGCACATTGCAGAGCAGGAGAACTTAAACACACAAAGAACAATTCATAAAAGCTTTTCACAGTTGGCTTTAAAGAAAAAGGATTATTAGATCTTTATTTTTTTAATTGCTAGCCGGACAAACCACTGCTCCATTATGTTGATTTTAAGGAGAAATATAGACACTTTCTCATTGTTTTTTTTTTCTTTTATGTGGTTTCCCCTCTTTGACTTTTCCTTCTCAGAGATGCTGTTTCCTCTCTTGTGGCAACTGTGGTGTTCATGCCCAGAGAGTTGACTTCTCTCCATATCCATTCCTAAACAAATCCTCATTTCTTAGCCTTTTGCATCACCTCCAAGGCATCTGGGTATGCAACAGGATGAACTCAAGAAATGGGACAGCACCTTTCAGCAGAACATTTTCTGTTGTGCCAGGTCATTGTTTGTTGCAGTATGTTTTTGATTAAAAATATTACAGGTGCTCGTACTTGGGACTAAGTGGATAAAGGTCAGTTCCATAACCTACACTGCAAATGCAGAAAGCTTTACAAGCCACAGATGTCAGGAGGTTTCTTGAGTCTGCCAACACATACAAGGCTGCTTCAGGAAGGGGACATTTAAATGTAGTTTTGGACAATTACATGAATAGACAAAAGTGCCAAGCTGTCCCTCAGGTGAGTTCACAAAGTTCACAGCAGCAATGTTAACACGGGATGTCATCCTAGAGATACAGAAGATGGTTAATCCAGGATGAAGAGTTTACAGTTCCTTGTCTTGGGTTTCCAGCATGAAGTACAGACAGGTTTCTAAAGCTTGGGTGGCAATGGGACAACTGAAGTCATGCACCCTTTGAGTCTCTGCCATAAGAAGAACATAAATAACTTGTCCTAGTATCATGTGGCATTTTTCTGGGGTTAAATCCTAGAAGAGAGGGTTAGTTGGCCTCAAACAACATCACAGTCAAACAGAACATACAATTATGCACAGCAATATGCATCTACCTGGGACTGGGTTTTTTCCATTTCTGGAATGATTGACTGATACGAGCCTGTAAGTGCTTCTCTTTACAAACTCATTAAAGAAATATAAACTGTGTGCATTCAGGCTTCTAAACTTAGATGGGCTGGGACAACAGGGAGCAAGGGGCACTGCAAATTCGATATTCTTCGTTTGGAAAATCCATGAGGAACAAAAAAAAAAAAGAAAAAAAGGAATTAGCTGATGTCTACAGAAACTGAATCCATCTCCCCTTGGCTCACATACATTAACATCTAGAGAACTTCCCTGCAGGGAATGCGTTAAGTAAAGGATAACGTACAGGGTTTCTACTGCATTACAGACAGACATTTCCATTAACCTGTTAGTAAATGTGGACAACAGCTTTATGAATTTCTCAGTGGGCATTTTAACTGAGCTGTAAAATGCAGCAGTGTGAAATCCTTTCAGATTGTGCCATTACCAGAATGCAGATTAGTGCGTAAGAAATGAGCTGTGGTGACAGCTGTATGTACCTGGAGTCAGGTTCTTCCACAGCTTCAGTGGTAGAAAAAAAACATAAGAAATATAATTAGGACTTTGAAAAATGTAACTCATGACACTGAATAAAGCATGAACTTAGCCAGCGTTTGCTTTGAAGCTTGCGTAACACCTTATGTTTTAGTATTTGCTACACAAGATGTACCTTGATCAGTATCAAAATAAGACGTCTTCCCCAACACAGTACGATTCCTGCATATGCTGCTGATGTCCATCAACAAATGCTATTCAAAAGCTTCTTAACTAATCAAACAACATGAATTTGGGAATGTATTTTGCATCAGTATTCAGAATTCAAATATACTTGCCAGAAAAATATTTGGTTTCATTCACTAATCAAAATGACAGCTTCCACGGTCTGACAGGCAGTGTAACAGTTGTTTACTACCCATTGAAAATTCACTCAGTGTTGCTCAAAAATAATCTCCAGGAATGCAGCTCGGTTGATGACTATCACACATTCTCTTCCTACATTGCTGCAAGAGGCCGTTCAGGTTTCAATCATGAGGGCCACAATTCACCAAGAGACAGAGGCCACCCTCGCAGCCCACCTCCATTAGCCACCACCGGAGTGCACACCATCCCACATGTTCTGGAGCAGAAAAGTCCCTTTTCCCAGCCACAATTATATCTACAGGGGCTGGATATTTCTGCAAATATGAGCACACTTTCTCAGAGCATCACTACAAGAGACAGACACTGGTGATGGTAACAGGAGCAAAAGAAACTTCCAATCTCATGTTATCATCAGACCATCCTGGAATCAAAAGATCCCTTAAATCAATACCTAAATCCCAATGCACTCGGTGCTATACTAGCACATAAGTTAGCACACTCTTTAAGACCTGACAATCTAGGCTTTTTTTCTTTGTTTTGTTTTGTTTTTTTTTTTTTTTTTTTTTTAACATACTTTGACTGCTATTCCACTTCTTCCATTACTGCCTTTCCCTCTTCCCTCTTTGCCCTTTCTCTACTCAGCCTCACAAATTGGGACAATAAACACCAAGAAAAATGTTTTTATGCTGTGAGAGTTTCATTTCTTAAGGCGATGATATTGTATTTAATACACTTCAGGAAAGTCTGATTTCTCCATAAGGCTTCACCCTTGCTGATGAAGGAGAAAGACACGTCTGAAATTATTTACCTCTGGCCAAAATGTTGTTGCTGTGCAAGTGGGAACTGAGCCCTGCTTTTCCCCTCCAGAGGCAGGCGACCTACCTAGCACACATGCTTCTAGAAGTTATCTAGTCACAAGCACATAATAAATATATTTTACTTCAAGCCTCTGGGTAGAGAGGTACATAAAGAGAAGCGCTTTAGAGGGATTTTGGAGAAGAATGAACTCCTGGCTTCACAGGCATCCTTGACAATTATTCCCATTTACATACAGAGAGACAAAGATTTAAGTCTCAGCAGACAGGCTCTTTAACATAAAAACAAGACAACTTTTCATTTCCTGACTCATGTGCACAGAAATAATTTGTGGACTGCTTATGTATGGAGAACGTATTTTTCACACCAGATAGCAAATGTGTTCTTCTGAAAACTGAAACCACGCTCTGTGGCAATGCTTGCTATATGTTCATTAGAGAAAGATTAATCATACGGGGCTGGCTTTTGAAGATGAGCTGTGCAGCACTTGGTTTACATGCTATTGTACTGAGCATATGTCTTCTGCTACAGTTGACAGGTGGTACTGTTTTTTTATTGAAAACAATTAACATCAGGGTCAAAATGGTTGGATGTTTTGTTTTTCTCTTCCAGGTCTGGAAAAGTGTAATTAAAAACAATAGACAGGTACTTACTTTAATTTTTAACTGTGTGCGTGCCCAGTTTTGTGTGTAAATAGCGGTTAAACTAGAAGCATGTTAAGTTGGTCATACCTCAAAAGGCAAATCCACACACTAGAGTTGAAAAATACTTTTCCCTTTGAAGTAACACAAGACAACGTATGTAGAAATTTAGTAGTAACTTTTAGCAGCATGGGGGGGACTGTCTTGGCTTATAGACAGACGAACCTCATTTATGAGGTGTGTCTAGCAAAAGCTTCCCCTCCGAGAACTCCTGCGTTTATGCGGCTGGTGTTTACTTTGCAATTTACAGGGTGATAAGGAGGGTTATAAACCTAACTCCTATCCAAGTTCGGGTTTTTTTCTCTTCCCCAGCAAATGCTTAACAAGCAAGCACAGAATTGCATTTTTATATTTCGCATTCTAAAGACTCCCCAAAATTTCAGTAGCTCCTAAAATACTAGGCAACATCTCCTTTGGGAAAATCAGGGCAAGATTTTCAAACTGACTAGTGACCTTTGCTTACAGAGAACAAAGCGCCTGCCCTTTAATTCTGTCATCAGGGGCCCCCAATTGCCTGTTACTTGTATAAATAAATAAATGTGTATAAATATCTTTAAGTCTCCTACAATTTGAAATTCTGAAAAAGCTGCAAGGTCTGTTCTTTCAAAAAAAAAAAAAAAAAAAAAAGGTTTTTGGTCTACTTTCTGGTAAAAAAGTCTGGATTTTTGTGATTTATTTTTTTCTGCAGTCAACAAGGATAGAGAGAAGCATGACTTTGCTAGGTGTTGAAATAAAAAGGAAAAAGCCTCAAACAAAGCAGTTGTGGGAATGAGTAATAAGGGTAATACTAGAAGAACATTACAAGTGGATTTTTATTTACAAGGATCTTTACATTCTTTGCTTTACTAAAATGAACCCTTTAAACTAATGACTGAGTAGAAAGTTAGTAAAATACTCTGTTAATTACACATTACCCTCCAGTCTGAAGCACTTGTAGGCAAAATACAGACTAAATTGAACCAGTATTTTAAGTGCACTTGTATCCTCTAGTGCAGACAGAAGTGAGATTCAAATCCCTATCAAACTAGAAAACCACCCAGTTTGTTCAAGCTTATTCAGTTAATTGGAAAAAATTTGTACCAACTACAGACAAATCAATAACATGAAACTAATCTAATAGAATAAATCTCTAAGCAAAACTGATCATTGACCTGCCATATTATGATCATTCCAACCAAAATTAATTTTAAAAGTTGTGCTGATTTATGTATTGGACTACCAAAAGCAAGAATGAAGGCTGGTGCCTTGATAAAACACATTGCCAGAGATGTGAGAAAATAAACATCAGTGCAATGTTTAGCTTGAAACCAGTATTAATGTAGCTACCAAAACCATTCGTTATGTCCACAGCTCTATAATTTCTTAACCAGTTTCAATACAGTATTAATATTACCATTGTTAAGATTTATTTCCTGGCTTAATGTTCTATTTTAAATTTTAATTTCAAGCCATTTTAAACTCAGCATATAAGCTGTCAGTTCAGAAAGCATGTTCATTAAATGGCAGAAATTTTGTAATTATCTGAGCTAGAATCCCGCTTTTAAACCACACATCCTGATTTTTCCATTATTTAAGAAAAACATGCACGTGGGGAAAAAAAATGAAAAGCCTCTGAAGTTTATTTAAAGTGAATCTTATTCATAGGGGTTATATTTGCCTTATTTAAATTGATGTTATTTAATCTTGGCTATTACAAGCTCTAAGGTACTCTCCGTAGATGAATACCAAGTCCCTGCAGCACTTCTGGGAGCAGCGCACATGTGCCTGGCTGGCTCAGCCGCTGGCCGCTGTGGATGACTTGGCTGAGGACTCAAAGAAAAGCAGGCAGTATGGCCGAGACTCACAGACACCTTCCCCTGTTCACGCCTCAAACTCCAGCTGTGTTACTGTTACACCCAAACTAAAATTACTCCCTGCTTGCTGAGCGGGGCAGCAGTCTTCAGGACCTGTTCCCTCAAATGTGAATTCACACCTTAACCCAACATCTAACATGAATTCCTACTGCATGGAGCATCTCTCTGGCTGCGAGAAGCTAACGTGGCAATGAGGAGAAACCCCGTCCTGATGGCATGGTTAGGGACGACCTATTCCTTCTGCTTTCGGCTCTTCATCACCATGCACAGAGTGCTTTATCTCTGCTGGTTTACAGCACCTAAATAAGCCCTGACCTTTTTCCAATCTCAAATGCATGTTGTGGCAGATTATTTTTAAGAACCCATAAAATAAAGCCAAATGTTTTGCTTGAAGTAAGACATCGGGCTTATCTTATGGCCAAGATGAAGTCTTTCCGTTTTGTGGGAACTTGGAATTCAGCACCATCGCATCAGCATACTGAAGCATAAGGGGGACTGTGGGAACACCAGTCTTTTCATAAATCACTGTGAGCTATCCCTTGCCAGGCAGCTATCCCTCGCCTAGCACGCGATAACACAGCCAACATTCCCCCCCCACTCCCCATCCTCAGGATATTCTGAAGCAAATTAATCTGTTGCACAGATTAGTGAGATGAAAGGACATGCTGACAGGTAGAAAACCCGGTACAACCGTTTTGCCACCTCCTCATATTTTAACTGTAAGAAGTGAGCATACGGTATTGAGAAAACTTTTATTGATAAAAGTGAAGTTGTAGATGTATAACAAATGAATCCAGAAGCCCTGGCGTGATAGACTGATTCAGGGCCAAGATTTCCATTGTCTATTAGCTTTCTGATTACACTCTAAAAGGGAAAGGCTTTCTGCTGTGTTAAAATACCCTGACAGACACTCAGCGTTAAAATACCTAAGTAGCACATTGCTTTTGAGCAGGTACAGTTAAAATGCACTCCTGCTAATGACTCTCAAAAGTCAAGTTTTTATCACCCACTCACATTGTGCTTGCAAAAGTCTGATTCATTGTTTTGCAATACCACCTCTGTTGGTGGGACCGAAGGAATTTATGGTAGCTAATACATTATAATATAAGCAGGGATGTGCCAGACCAGTGCTATAATTAATTATTCTTACATTGCAACACCCACCAGCAGCAGGAACTACACCTCAGACAATGATTTCAATGGACTCGATGCATTTTATCTGTTTGAATAAGTGTTTTTTACAGATCACATGGTGGTATCTGAGATGCTCCCCCAGAGTCTGTCGGTGCTTTCTTAGTTCTGATAATTGTCTTTGGGGATGCAGGAAAACAGGTTGGAATCATTTTGTTTTAAACAGGGGGCTGAAAATTTCATCTGCCACCCCTTACATAACAGAAGACCAGTCTAGTCAAAAAGCTACAAGAAACCTCAATATAGAAGTAATTCTCCTCCCATCCAGCAACTCACAGGAGCCTTTGATTCCGTTTTCTGGCCTTTATGTTGGATGATCCTTCTCCCTGAAGTGGTCAAGCTGGCTGTGGGGACAGCCAAACTTCACTTCCAAAGCTTGTCACCCACCAGACTGCTAATTCATAGAAATAAAAGACCTAACCATGTTAAAGTTTCAGCCCTTGATTAATACTTTGATTTGATGCTGAAGCATCTCCATTATTGTTCCCAAATTTAAATCCTGATTTATCTCTTGCCAACTACTTCAAACAGAGCTCCTTATTGGGAAAAGAAAAAAAAAATTGGGAACTACGGAAAAGATTTCATAGAAATTTATATTGCCTATCCAAAACAGCTCACGTAATTGAACTATTTCCTTCCTAAAATCTGCCAAGGCCAATAGTCTGTATCATAAGATAATGATCCACATCTCAGACTAGAATGAAACCAAGAGCAAAAAGAAAGAAAATGGATGTAGTCCAATTATTGTAGCTCTAAAGCAGAGGAACAGATGACTATGATATTGTGTTTACATCATTAAATATGCTTTAATGTAGACAATCGAGTTTTAAGAGGATCCTCTGGTCAGACCTATGCAACGTGGGCCAAACTTTACTTCGTCTTCCTACTCATGAGCCTAACAAAGTGCTCTAGCTTCAGGGCACAACCTGTGCTTGGATAAAACCTTTTTGGCTCTGTCTTGACTGGAAGCCACAGAAGCCTACTGTTTCACCTGAAAGCTTGTTATCAAGGATATTCCACCTCAAATTAAGAGAGTGCCTTATTTCTTGGCATTTGCCTGACTTCATCTCTCCTGCAAGAGGCCACTGCTTAGTTTCAGCACAGAATAAAATGCACAAATAATAATAAAAAAAATCCTCAATTTATGAACCCTTGTGTAAGAAATGTAAATCCACTAACAACTTCAGAAAAATTCCTCGCTCAGTACGTGTCTCCCAGCCTGAAAACCACCGCTCAAGCCTTCGATGCTCTCAACAGCTAAACGCCAGCCATTTACTCTCCAGCAGACAAGGCAGGCCCTGCTACTCCTGCATAGCTGGCAGGCCCTGCAAAGCAGCGTCATGACAACACTCATTTTATCCACACAGAAGTGCACAATACAGCTCTTAGTTAAGCGCATTGCTATATAAGAAGTAGACTTTAAATGTCTTGAAGAGAATACCCGCCTCTCCGAGCAGGACTGGTGGAAAGCGAGCCACATTAAACAGGGCTGCCTAAAGGGTGGTCTGGGCTCAAACCCCAGTTTTCCATACAACACACAGCTCAGAGACCCGCAGCCACAGACTCAGCTCTACATGGACCAGGGGTTCAAAGCCTGCTGCAACCTATGCACCATCGCACCCCAGGCCAGCAGAAAGCAAGCACAGCTCCCCAAAAGTGCCAGACCTTGGCAAGGCAGATTCAGACTGTGCTTCCTTGCTGCCCTTCCCCATGCCAGGAAGCAAAACACTCAGGCTTTATGCAAGCAGACAGCGTTTCTCTTGCTCCATGCCAGCTCTAATCCCATTTGAACATGGGCGCTATCGGCTTCCTCCCCACGCCACCCCGCACTGCCTGTCTCCTTTGACAGCCCCGACCAGAGCATGCAGGCCGCCGGCCTCCCTGTGAGAAGTGGCCTCTCACTTGAGCATAAACCAGCCTTCTTCTGCCCTCCCCTCCTGTTTTTTCCCCAATAATCTTTCCTCTTCTTACCACACACTGCAAGTGTTGTTGCAAATAAAAATTCAAACAAAATCACCCTGTCCCCTGCCAGCCCCCTTAAATTCCTATTCTAAAAATCTTACATAAAAGATGCTCTTTGGCCCAAGGGGGTCACAAATCAATACATAGTTTCTGAGCTGAGTATTTAGTGTTCCTTGTAGGCTGTAGCAACTTAAAACGGTAAAGAATGAGCTGGGACTGTTTTGTCACCATTTATTATGTTGATTGTGTATTTATTCCTCAAAGCAGGATTCTGCTTAATGTTCTGTGCTTTGAAAAAGCCTGGCAGCTGGTGTAAATGAGTTATAGACCCATTTGCCACCAAATCAAAGCCCAGAGCCAGATCAAAGCCAGCTAAGAAAAAAAAAATCATTTTTCTGTCACAGACTGGATGGCTTCTTCTCTGCCCTGTAAATAAAATTGATATTATTTCATCCAACTTCTATTTTCTCCTGATCAAAATATGATTATGTCTAATGCTATCCTGTCCAGGGCACTGAAGTTATACGAGATGTGAAAGCTTATTGATGTATTCAATTACTGGATGCTGCTCCATTGTCTGCTGAGCAGAGATGCTCAGTTATCAGTTCTTTAGAGCTGTACATTTCTGCCTAACAAAGTCATAACTCCCACAATTACCTGCCTGATGGATGGAAAACAGAAATATCTCACGAGTCCAATGCTGTTATCGGCTCTTCTCCATCTCTAAAATTGCTTTATATTAATGAGATTAGGGCTGTGAAAGAGGTATCGCAGGATTTAATTATTTATATTTTTTCCTCCTACGGTAGCAACACGCTCTTGTTTCTTGATCTGCATAATGATTTTTCTATAGCACAGCATTTCCACAGTAAGAACTGGATGAAGTGTGAAAAGCAATGAAATGCAACCTTTCTAAAGGCTTATGTAACTAGGGCTTACGTATCTATTTTCCCACCATCTAGACATCTAACCCATACACCCAACAATAGTTGTCACTAGAATCGTTAGCAGAACCTGCCCTTAAAAGATGAGAGACACCCTTGCATTTAATTAGGCTGAAATACACAGGCTAAGCTCTCAGGAGCTAGGTGCATCAACTCCAGGTACCCATGCTATTTATAAACATACTGAACATCAGTGACATTTTTCTCCCTATAGCTTTCCAGCAACGACTGTCCGTGCTTTATAACGGTATTGGGTAATGAGTTGGCGTATGCAGAATCCTGCTCTCCAAATGCCAAAGCGCTGTCACCTGTACTGTTTTCCTAGGAAATCTAGTTGGAGGTTATATGACCACTGGTAGGATATTTTTACCCCTACCTTGTGCTTGTAGGAGATTTTTTTTTCCATCAATAGAAACACCTTCTTTTATTATAATTTACTCTGATGAGACAGGCAAGGAGAGGTATTTTCCCCACTGTTGTTCTGGGGTGCTATCCCTGCAGTAAGCCTTGAGATTTTAATATAAACAATATAGCTGTGATACGATGCAACTGCCCTAAAGGCTGTTGAGGCTGGTTCTATGTTTATTATTATTAGTGTTACACAAAAAAGCATTTCAGCTTTGTCATTGTTAAACCGAGCAAGTTTCAATCCCACAAGGAAGAAGTTATTGTGGAAGTGAAGAAGGTGGAGATGACCCTGTAAGTACAGCAACCTGAAAAAAATCCTGGTCTAAACTAGGCTGTTTAGAAATGCTGCTGCTCCCTGAAGTGTGCATCAAAATATTTAACCAACCAAGAGATTACATTTTCTCTCCTTAACATTTAGCAATAGGTGATCTCAGCTTGGTCCAGCACAGGGTGTAGGTTGATACTGAGGCTCCCTTGGCCACCTGGGAGTGATTAGATCATTTAGCAGCTCTTTTTGGCACTCCTGACTGCGTACTGCTTGCAGTCGGTGACATTTAATTCATCATCCTCAGCTCCCAGGACGTGGAATTATGGAGCTCTTCAGAAGTGACCGCACAGCCCCGTGTCCTGCCACTCCTCCCACCCACTTGTCTCCGACTCTGACTGACCGTCTTTCAAACAAAAAGGGTTAAAGTGTCACTGCCACACGGATGATTTGCAGTGGTATTTCTCCCTCTCAGCTCATCATTCTATAGCAGCCTGACTGCTGTCACACTCCTTATTATATATAGCAGATGACAGGAGTAATCTTTAGTTCAGAGATGACAGCTAGTTTTATGAAAACCTTAGCATGGTGTAAGCAGTATTACTTGGTCTCAGCGGTGTATAGCTTGAGGTGCTCACACCAATGCCAGAGATAACCACATCTTCTCTTTGGACCCCAAATTTATTTTCGATGCATTCATACAGCATTTTTGCCAGAGTTCAGTCTGTTGTAACATTTAAGGAGGGAGATCTGTTACACTTAAGATCTACACTGCATTTTATACAGAAAAGCAAAATAGGCATTTTTCAGATCAGAGTTGTTAAAGCAGTATAGATAAAATCCTGGGACAACAGCTCTGAAGACTAGGCATCTGCATTTATTTAATGATTAATCTCTCTGGACTTGTACTTTTCTCCATATCTCAAATATCATTTTCCTTCTTTACTCAGGAGCCTGTAGCTCTACTGTAAGAAATTGCGAATCAAGATAGTTCATCGGTATTTGTTCAGAAAGCGTATGTTATCATGTGAAGTGGAACTACTTATGACATTTTCAGAAAGCTATGAATAATCACACATCATTAAAACAGTTGATTGAAACAGTGCTTTGCCATGACATTTTTAATCCATGGCATAAATAAATGCAAAATCTCCCTAGCAAAAAGGAAAAACACCCAAAACTCAGAGTATTATACCCCAAAGTGTTCTGTCTACTGTATCCTAGATGTAAAATAAAGAAAAGGAAGGAGCTGCTGGCAAAGCCAATAGCAAAGATTCCATTGATTCCAGTGTGGTCAGGTTTACTCCAGTTGTGGTAATTTCCTAAGGAATAAAGAGTATATGTTTGCCTTTAGAAGGGAGCTCAAGGCTCCTTTCTATCACACATGGAATCTTTTAATAGTTCTACATTCTTCACATTAAGAAGCTGCTTTATTTTGCTGAATTCAGGATATCAGCCTGCTCTTTGTTAAAAAAACAAAACAGTAGTTTCACATAATGTACATGCTGGGAATAAATCTGTTTGTTTATAGAAATTATTAAGACCCAGGAGTGTGAGAAATTGAAAGAATAAAATTTAGCCAGCACAGAGCATAGGAGAACTGGCGTACCAGAATATGAAGCAAGTTCTCCTCATACCCCATGTGGTGGGAGTTGATAGATTTATCACCTCCACAGGCAATACCTACTGCACACGAACTCAGTACATCCGAAACACAGGCTGCCATTTCAAACTGCCCAGGAAACAGTCCTCATGAACACCAAGATCCTGCTTATTTCCAACATGTCTACTCTAAACAGGAAACTACCATCTAGGAAGAGGCAGTCATTTCCAAGCTGGTTTTGTAGTGACCAACAGGAATGGAACAAAGTACATTATACAGAACAGCGCTTCATATCCTGCATGCCAGGCAGCAGTGATTTAAGAAAGTTTCATTCCTGTAAAGCTAAACTGACTTTTTTTTTTTTTAATTAAAAAACTACTAACAGGGATGCTATGTATGTGGCTAACACTTCAGAAGAAAAAAAAAAAAAAAAAAAAAAAAAACACCAAACAATGAAGAACATGATCCAAATTCCAGTGGAAAGAAGGGCATCTTCATACAGGAGCTACCCACAGGAGAGCACTCCCCACCTTGTCTGCAAAGTCCCTACCTTCTGCTATAAACATTTTCAGCCAGCATCCAAAACACTCTGCAACCTAGATGTCAGAGAGACCACCACTGGCCAGGAAGGTTTTTCCTTGCTTCCTAACCCTATTTGTTTCGTAGAACTACATGCACTGATGTTTCCATGGGGCTTCACTTCCATTCAAGTTTAGTAAAGGTGGGGGGTTGTGTGAATGCAGCAAACAGCTGGTCTGGCTGAAACTTTGAACCTGGCAACAGGTTCAAAGATCTTCCTGGACCTACCCACTTCCCTGTATCCCAGCTCCTGGTCTTGTTTTCTTTTCACCCTCAATCACTCTTCCCCTCAGTCTTAGCCCTGCTAATCTCCCTGCAACACCACCATGAGTTGGCCGCAGCTTTGAGACAAAAATGACTGTCCACACACACACATTTGATGTGAGCTTGCCAAAGACAGAATTTAAGTCCCTACACATTTGTCCTAAAAAAACCCAAGCTCACGTATTCCTTTAAACAGAAAAACAAAGACAAATCCTGTTCAACCCTGAACTACAACATACTCGGCCAGACTGTAACCAAGTTGGAGTAATTTAGGATGGACAGTATTGCTGAAGCTCATTTACTTCACCACCACGCTCAAAGCATGGCGAGAAAGCCCTGCCCTGTCCTCCTAACCCTGCAAAAATTTATAGTATGTATCTGAATGACACACGCCTATTCTCCACAAGACAACAACAATTACATCACTAGAATGAGGACACGATATCTGCCGAATTTCAAAGGGCTGCACTAGAGCTTCATAGGAGCATTCAATTTTGACCTTAAGAAAAAACACTGTTTCTCACCAGTCTTCTGGCTAATGTTCACAGGAAACTTTGGTCCCAGGCAGACAATTAATGAACTTCCTCTCAAGCTGGTAAAAGTTTGCCAAAATTACAATCAACTGGAAATGGGGTGCACGTTACTTCTTGGGGCGAATTGGTGTTTCCCAATGTCACTGTTTTCATCTTGCCTAAGAGACCAATCTATGTATTCTAAGAACAACTCCCATCTAAATATTTCACAGTGTTATGCATTTACCCATCTGATGGCTCGGACAGAATTGTCCCAAAACAGGCACTGCTATTAGCAGCCTTTCCAGTTGGATCATATTAAATTCTGTATTTGAAATTTTTGAAAGTCATTCAACTTCTTGGTTATTTTGAAAGCCAGTAGCAAAGTTACAGGTGTGTCTGGTTCCTGTGTGTAAGAAGGTGCAAGATATGACAATACCTCAAGGTGAAGGAAAAAAAAAAAAAAAAAAGAGAAATGCACACACTGGAATAAATCCTCACTGATGCTTTCTATATGCCATTCATTTCAGTCCTAATCCAAAATCCACTGAATTCAGAAAAATCATATTCATTATATTTGGATAAAGCCATTATTCATGAAAAATACTTCTGCTTCCAAGCATGCTCTGATTAAACTTAATAATACATCCACACCTCACAAGCAGCAAATAGTCAAAGCAAACAATTTACAAGCTTTCTTTACAAGATCTATGCAGTGAATACCTAGGACTAAATAATCCCTTTGCTGAAATCAGGGTCAACTCACACATCAGAGGGACAGAAAACCAAGACTAAATCAGGAATTAATTCATTTTCCTTGCAGGGTTTAGCCAGTTCTCAGTATAAACTAGCTGGACAGAAGTTGAGCTGGCTTAGAGTTCATTTCATTGGGATTATCTCACGGCACTGCAGGAGATCTGTAGCTTTTGGACAGGGGAATCTGAGCTTTAAAAAAACCAACAAACCAAGCGTATCCCTCCCTTTTCCCTCCCCCCATAGAAATGCCTTTTTTCCCCAGAACATCACTGAAGAGCACACACAGCAGAGCTTCCACTCTGACACCTGGAAGAGGGCAGGCAATAGGAAGAACCATAAACCCAACATAAACAGCCGTGTTATACAAAACAGTGCCCATCCGTGCTGCATTCGGGGAACTGCTGCACTGTCCTCCACAAAAATTCAGCCTGGCTTCACACCTGCCAACACAGGGATGGCAGGCAGCAAGCGATTAGCATTCAATCCTGGCAGCAAACCACCACGCTGGCTTGCCCAGCCGTGCCCAAAATGACTGATAATTGCCTTGTACAAAAGCATATGAATTCCACAGAAATGTTGTCCAAGATGCTGAGGAGACGTAGGATGCGTGGCTGCCCGGGAGCCATCAGCTGGAGCCCCGCACATGGATGCTCTCCTTTCTTTACGCACTTTATGGTGTCATTCTCTGCTGGCAACTGCTTTTCAGAGCTGCTGGCTTCAGTGAATTTTTAGCATATTCATTAAAAAACTTGGACTAAAGCTACTGCCTTTCTGCCAAGCAGATCTGTTTATGAAGGTAGTGTCATTGGTGGAGATATTTATTTTGAAAAAAAAAAAAAAAAAATCAACCTTTCAAGCTTATATTGTCCAGTGAATTGTTCAAACAACTTCAGATATCAAACAGTTCAAGAGAATATAGGTGGAACTTTATTCCCATTTACATCAGTACCACTCTTCTTGTAGTTTAAACCAGAGGTGAAGTCTGAAACTTCTGGATTTGTTTACTGGCTGACAGGAAAGTTTTGGTGCTCATTTTGTCCCTAGAAAATAGTCTGATAAAATGGTCAGATACACATCTCCCTTATAAGTACAGTTTCCAGAAGGCAGCAGGAATACTTGGTTTAGTCAGATTAATTTTTGAAGTGTACAATTTTATTTCTGCAATAACATGTAATGTAATGTTATTTAATGTCGTAAAATAGCATTCCCAGGACGCTAAGTTACTACCAACTATACCTTTTGCGAGTTTAACTTAACTTGCTCTAGAAATGCCAGTGAGAGGCAAAACTCATTAGCAATTAAATATTGTCCCAGAAGTAATTAAAAATATTAATGATACTAAATAAGAATACAATTATACCTTCTGGATGTCCAGTCGGAAGCAGTAAAAATAAGTCCTAGAAATAGAACAGGGCAAATAGCCGGATTTCAGAAACAGCCAGAGATTTCTTAACACAATAATAATATTTATTTCAAATCCTTTAACATAAAATGAAAACTGTAGCACTTTCCAAAAACGTAGTTAGCGCTCAACAGCAGCACCTGCTTATGCGCTTCACGTCCGTATGCCAAATTCGTAGGCAGGAAATCTTTAAACTCATTTAACTTCACAATTCTAACAAAATAAGAACTGAACTAATGCCAGATCTGAACAACATCTAAATCTGGTTCGAGTTCAGAGAAATAGTCACATTTGATTTGTTTGCACTGAAATATTGCCTTTGACTCAACTCTCTTGTGGTAGAGATGGTCATAAATTTTAAGGCTCAAGAGGTTTTTATAGTGTCATCCTTTTTAAACACTGATATTCTGCTTTACGATACTTCTCCCCAAAATCTCACAAGCCATAATATTCTTAACTGCAGAGTCAGTTTGAGGGGATGCAGTTCTCAAAATGAGCCTCTATTAAAATTCCTTGCAAGTGGACCGCAGCATTAGCAATAATCATTAAACCCAGCCAAAACCCTTTTGACAGAAATCTGGGGTTTTGACCAGAGAGAGTATTTATGAAAAGTATGTGGTTTTATTTTAAAGGAGCTTTCCTTGGAGAAAGAACTTATTCTGATTGCTTTTGGTTTACAAAAACAAGAAGTTGACATTTTCTGCAGGAAGTACAGCATTTTCTGATTAGCTCTAATAGCCACCTTTGGGAGATGCTGCAATTTATCCCAGCATTTGAAGCAGTTGAGTGTCATTAATTGCTATTCACTAGGGTATTCAAGGCACTTGGTACCTGGTAAAGATGGGAGCTAGAAATCAGACTGCAGGCCAGGACTGAACAAAACACTTCAGCACACAACTGAAGGCTGAGCTGAACACAAACCTCCTGTGCTTTGTTGACCAGGAATGGTGCTTTAGAAACCCCAGCAGATGTGTCAGACCAAGCGCTAGTTTAAGCATCTGATAGCAAAATATGGATCCATTTCTTTTTTTTTCTAGTTTCGAAAGCTAGGCATCTTTTTCATACATAAAGTGCTGCTAGAAAGTTTTCCATTTTTTTCCCCCATATCACACTTTTTTTCTTTCTTCATATTTCTCAAAAATACTCTCTCCAAACTAAATATATCTCAGCCTGATATTAAAACCACATGATTTTGTTACCCCGATAAACCAGATCTTGATAATGCCAAAGCTACAGTAATATGTAATTTTTGTCAAAAGTCACTTATTTCATTTCCCATCCTCAGAGATGTGCTCTCTAAGTCGGTTTCTGATGGAAACAAATGACGGCAATGATTTGTCTTGAATAATAAAGCACCTGCAGCTGTTTGCAGCATTTAGAATGATGGCTTATCATTAGGAGAAACACTTATATATTCCAAGCACCCTACATGCCTTGCAGGTAGGACGCCAGGGTCTGTGTCATTTACCTTAGTTTCTCATCATTTTCCAATAACAAGAACATCAAGGATGCAGTGCATACATCACCTGCCCAGGAGTCTGGATTCACTCTAGATAGTGACCTTTGAATAAGTCCCCTCTGCCCTCAGAAATGTCAATATGAAAGATTTCCTTAGACTTGAATCACGTAAAATCTATAGAGCAGAACTTCCTTCTGGGTCTGAGAGGCACCGAGCACGGTGGGAGCCTGGTCTGTGGCTGGACAGTGGTAAATGCTAAATAACTTCAGCAAGGATTTTAAAGGCAATTGTACATGCAGACATTCTCCAAGCTGGCAAAGCTTTGAAGACCAACTGCCAGGTTTGTCTGTCTTTGTTCTTAACCATCCCAATGAGGTGAGACCTATGCACATATTCCTGTGCAGACCTGAGCATGAAGCAGCAATAATGCTGGGGAGCTGGATGTGGGGCCGTGCCAGCCGGCTGATGTGGGAACTGTAAGCAGCTTTTACTGTAGTCATACAGCGAGCAACTCGACTTCATTCAAAATAGATTAAGTCACTACGGAATACATGAGAATAAGTTGCATAGGAATGAGCGAGGGATTTTCAAGGGAGTTAGTGCACTCTAAAACACCATGAAGCTCCTGTATGACTAGACAGGATGAATTTGTAGCAGTTTAATTTACTATTTATAAAGTTCAAAACAGAATCATAGAATGCTTTGGGTTGGAAGGGACCTTTAGAGGTCATCCAGTCCAAACCCCCTGCAGTGAGCAGGGACATCTTTAACCAGATCAGGTTGCTCAGAGCCCCGTCCAACCTGACCTTGAACGTTTCCAGGGATGGGGCCTCCACAACCTCTCTGGGCAACCTGTTCCCATGCTTCACCACCCTCAGTGTAAAAAATTTCTTCCTTATATCCAGCCTAAATCTCCCCTCCTTTAGTTTAAAACCATCACCCCTTGTCCTGTCACCACAGGCCTTGCTAAAAAGCCTGTCCCCATCTTTTCTATAGGCCCCCTTTAAGCACTGAAAGGCCGCAACAAGGTCTCCCCACAGCCTTCTCTTCTCCAGGCTGAACAACCCCAATGTTCAAAACATGAACTGCTAAACCATTCACTAAAGGAACATAAGATCCCTTTACTTTATAGAATAGCTTTAGTTTTTCAGCAGTTCCATAAACACAGCCAGGTGAATCAGCTACTTGTAAGCACCATTCAAATCTTTGGTGATCTATTAAGAAATAAAAACACCATCCAGTTCGCGTTTCACAGGGTTGCATCTGAGTCAGCGTTATCTCCAGCTGCAAGCTCACAAGTTACAGCTCCAGTGCAAAGGTAATACTAGATCAATTACTATAATTAACAAGATCAATAATAGGTTAACAATAATGCATTTTTCCTCTTAGGATAAACTGTGCTACATGGCCTTAGGCTCAAACAGATCCACGGCTGAACACAGCAACATTAACATCAAGGCGACTCAGGGCACCAGGGCAAGCGCAGAAGAGCCTTCCTGCCAACACTTAAACAAGTCCCTTCCCCACCTCAGTCTGACATCCTGGCTTTGCCTAGGGCAGACAGCAACCAAAGCACAAAAACCAGCAGGGCTAATTTTCACTGCCCTCCATGTAGTCTCATACAGCCATGCTATGGTCTTTGAAACACCATCGTCCTGACCCAGCAACACACATCCAGAAGGAGCTGTACCTGCGCCTATTTTCAGCATGATGGTAACTACATTTGGTCGCTGTGTCTCTGGGCATCCTGCACAGTTTTGCTTGTCCCGTTCTCCATTTCTTTCAGCTTAGACGCCTCTGCCTTTGATTTCCTCCTACCCACGAAAGGATATTCCTAATTCCTCTGCTCCACTCATTTGCCCTCCCAAGCCTCTGCTCCCTCCAAGAAGCGATACTCTCGCAGACATTACAGAGGTGTTGTGGTTTAGCCCCTGTCGGCAACCGAGCACCACACCTCGCCCAGTGGGATGGGGGAGAGAATGAGAAGGGTAAAAGTAAGAAGACTTGTGGGATGAGATAAGAACAGTTTAATAATTGAAATAAAATAATAATAATAGTAATAAAAATTGTAATGAAAAGGAGAAGAAAAGGAGAACTATGAGAGAGAGAAACAAAACCCAAAAAACCCAAGTGATGCAACTGCTCACCACCCACTGACTGATGCCCAGCCAGTCCCCGAGCAGCGATCGCTGCCCTCCAGCCAGCTCCCCCCAGTTATATGCTGAGCATGATGTCATATGGTATGGAACAGCCCTTTGGTCGGTTTGGGTCAGCTGTCCTGGCTGTGCCCCCTCCCAGCTTCTTGTGCACCCAGCAGAGCATGGGAAGCTGAAAAAGTCCTTGACCAGTGTAAGCACTGCTTAGCAACAACTAAAACATCAGTGTGTTATCAATGTTATTCTCAAACTAAATCCAAAACACAGCACTATGCCAGCTACTAGGAAGAAAATAAACTCTATCCCAGCCAAAACCAGGACAAGAGGACATCTTATTGCCCTACCAGTCTGACAGACCTATCTCCACCCATCTGGAGGCATACTGAAACATGCTCCTCAAGCCAATTTTGTATTTGCTGCATGCCATACACTATGCATCATCATCCTAGCCCACAACTGCGCTCTCCCAGAAGACCTGAGGAATGAAGGAGGGCAACTGCCTAACCTCCTCTTTGGCAGTATGAGGCTCTGTGCTGCAGAGGAGGGGAGCGGTTTTGGACAAACACAACCAGTTTTCCCAGACAGCTCAGGGAGATTGTGGAAGTGCCACCAGACACAAAGGAGCAACAATCTGCAGACAGCAAGACACTGAGCTCCCTTGCTGAAAGGCTGATTTTAGTAGTCAGGAGATTGATTCGCTCTATTTTCACTTTCTGTCAGGGCATGGGAGAAAAGCTGGAAGCTCATGTTAAATAGCCTGGCAGCCTGCTGATGGCCCTCTCCTGCTTCCCCTGCCAGGGCGAGGTGGGGGCTCTGGAGGCACCTGCTGGTCCTGTGGCCCCTACGCACTGGGCACTCCAGCCTTCAGATGCACCGTCGGGGTTCCTGCAGCAGAAGCCAGCAGTGCTGCATGTTTCTGGGTCAGCATTGGCCTCCTGTTGGCCTTCTGGCCAAAGCACTCTGTCCCACTTGGTACAAGCCACAGTCTGATCTTCTTTCTGTTCCCACAGAGATGATGTGACCACTGGCTGTCTCCATCAACCTTACAGCAGCCCCCACAAATGGGCACAAGCAGGAGAGTGGGGGACAGGCTCCTGGAGAGGGGTGAGGGGCTGTGCAGGGCCACCACTTCTCCAGGAAGCTTTATAGAAACCAGCATCAATGCTGGGAAAGGAGTAGAGCCTCATGGGCAATTCTCTTGGGCCACATCCAGAAGTTGAGGGAATGGCTCCTCTCCCTTGCACGGTGCTTGGAAACAGCCACACTGTCATGGTTTAACCCCAGTTGGCAACTAAGCACCACACAGCCGCTTGCTCACCCTCCCCCCAGTGGGATGGGGGAGAGAATCGGGAAAAAAGAAGTAAAACCCATGGGTTGAGATAAAGGCAGTTTAATGGGACAGCAGAGGAAGAGAAAATAATAATAATGATAAAAGAATATACAAACCAAGTGATGCACAATGCAATTGCTCACCACCCGCTGACCAATGCCCAGCCAGTCCCTGACGCTGACCAGCGGCCAGCTCCCCCACAGTTTCTATACTGAGCATGGCGTCATACGGTATGGAACAGCCCTTTGGTCAGTTTGGGTCAGCTGTCCTGGCTGTGCCCCCGGCAGAGCATGGGAAGCTGAAAAAGAAAGTCCTTGACTAGGGTAAGCACTACTTAGCAACAACTAAAACGTCAGTGTGTTATCAACGTTATTCTCATCCTAAATCCAAACCACAGCACTATGCCAGCTACTAGGAAGAAAATTAACTCTATCCCAGCCAAAACCAGGACACGCACTCATCCATGGAGTTAAATGAGAGAAATCTATTTACACCACCACCAACAAATGACGGGGGAAACTCTCCTGCCTTTGTTCCCCTCTGAAGAAACACGAAATCATAGAAAAGTAGTGCTTGAGAAGTCATCTAATGTGTGTCCTCAACCTCAAATCAACATCAAATCTATTCCTAGCAGATGTTTGTCTAATCTAGCCTTCCTCTGAGGATGGAGGTATTTTTTACACTGGTCGGTTAGGCTATGCATAATAGTTAAGAGATGTTAGGTAACAGCACGCAAGCCTGTGCACAAGGCCATTATCGCACTCCAATATTATTGGCCTTTACTTTTGCTGTGGGTTGCTGAACTAATATGAAATTCTGATTGAATTTGTGCTGCCAGTGGAAAAGCTGGAAATGAGTAAACACGCTAAGAGCAGACTGTGTCTGCAAGAGCACCAGGCAAAGGACTGCCACAGGGAAAGAGAGAAAAGCCTTGAAGAAACGCTTCAGACTGAACAAGCCCTGCTAAGCCCTCCAGAATTGGCTGTGGGAATGTCTGCCCTTCGTCACAGGGATCCCTGCAGTGGTTTGAAGCCAGTGGGTAACATATCATCTAACGGCCATTGAAATGAGAGCAGAAAGGAAAAGAAAAGCAGCGAGGAAGAGATTATTTCAGCAGCTTTGCCCACACCAGCAAGGGTTTTCTGCTTTACGGAAAGTGTCATATTACCTCAGGTTTCTTATACAACCGGAGCTTTCTACACAACCCATCAGAGATTACAGTTTGGGTTTATTTCCATGCAGTTTCACATGTCTTTGGCATGACCTTGAGAGCTGTCATTCTGCAGCAGCCGAGTTTCAGGGAATTGGCTTGGCTGAAGCATACCATCTGCGAGGCATTTCTCATTTTCCTTCCACAAGCCTCCAGCAGCCTGTGTGTTGAGGTTAGTTACCAAACACATGCAAGTTTACATAGTTGCTTTGGCCCCCAAAAGGGCCTTTTCTCTTGCATTAAAGCTCTCCCAAAAACATTTTCCATGGTCTGAGATGCACAAGCGCCACTTCCTTCAAGAAAAAGGAGAGCTCATGGGGAATGCCCAGAGGCCATGCTACCCCCGTCCCTGGGCAGGCACACAAGCTCATTGTGCCAAGTAAATCGACGCTAAATAATACGCACCAGCAGTGGCTCCATCCTTGCTCTCAACCACTGCGAGGGACCTCAACCTGTGTTCGGTTTTTCCTGAAAAAGTGCGTACTTCAAAGTAGTCCTGCAGACAGACGTGAATGCGTACATCTCTTCAGTCCTTAACTAGCGTCTTCAAACGGAGGTTTCATCTAAGCACAGACATATCCCATAGGATTGTCTGTTAAAGCCCCTAATTTTTCTGAACCAATGTAACAACAATAAGACAGAAATAGCAGAGGGGAGAACAGTCCCTTACTTGTCTCTCTGCAGCCGTGACGCAGCAGGGCAGAATTCTGTCCCTTAAAGACAATACAACCAGTACGCAGGCACGAGTTCAGGCTAGACCAGAAAAAAAACCACATGGAGAAAATACAGTTCAAGGGCTATACTTGCAAACCTTTGCAGGCATCTAGAACCCACTCAAGCCTCGTCACAATTCATGCCGTCACCCCAGAACCTAATCATCACTCTCACTATTATTTTATTTGTTCCCAAGTGATGACTGTGCATGAGCAACATAGAAGTAAAGTTCTGAATTATTTACGGTACTCAAACACCTCGACAAAAATGCTAGCCCTTCTCATGTTCGTGCAGGCTCGTTGATTAGGACCAGAGCAGAAAGAGTCAGGACAGAGATTAGGTTTCTTTTTTTTTTTTTTTTTTTTTTTAGCCACCCACTCGGCCTTGAATCACATTAGGCTTCAGGAGATCTGCACTCGATTCCCAGCTCTTGTACAGATTAACAGAGCTGTGAACATTTTATTTCTCTGACTCAGTTTCCCACACATGAGAAAGAAGTTAATTTTCAAAATAGGTCATTAAGATAAAACGAATAACATTTGAATCGCTTAGCTATTATTTTGATGGTCTATGTGAACAGAAAAATAGCTCAAGGCAATGTTCATTTAGAAGAGGGTGTAGGGCAAACCAGCTTTCTAGATCAAAATAAGCAAATCTAATTTCAAATCAGAAAGGTATATTTATATTTATTTAATTATCTTGCCATTAATGTTTTCACTTTATTTTTTTAAAAAGGGAGGATGTTCAGTTTCTGGAAGTGATTCTACAGAAGCTTCTTTTAAACCTTAATTTCTCTGAATGAACCAGCCAATTTCAGGACTAAATAATGATTACAACTGCCATTCATTCCAAAAAGCAATTTAATTGTGATCAGGACCTACCTTTCAGCTTTGAATTTAAATTAAGATAGGCCACAATTTTTGAATGTAGTTACTTCTAAAATGGAACAGATCTTGCTGCCTGCAAGAGACATGAACTCCTACCGTACCAAAAATTCACTTTAGATAGTTGGCACTTGAAACACAATTCTTATTGAAATGGATTGTAGCATTCATGTCCTGGAAACATGAAGAATAGAGACTAATGGATTAATCCATGGAGAGCACCACAATGATCTTTACCTTGTCCCTGCTAGAATAGGCCTCCCACAATCCTTCTTCTTTTATTCAACTTCTAACAAACAAGGATGCTCTAGCTGAAAAGAATCACTGAAATCAAAGTGGCCAAGAATCCTAAACATGATTCTCTCCGGCTGTATAGTGTGACATAGGTAACGGTGCATTTGACTTTGCTCTAGTAAGTCCCAAACTACCTTATTTTATATCATCTGCATCTACATCTGAAAAATAACGTTTCCAATATTTACATTAGATACATTTTAATGAAAGTGCACCATAAAAATAAAAAAGCCTGCACCCATGAAAAGCCTCACTTGCATAATATTAAACATCTGAGATTAGGTGGAATCAATTTCATTCTTTCCAGCTGTAGTGATTTAAAAAAAATATAATTGCAAGTGATAGCATTTTCATCATGTACTTTTAGAAAAGGAGAATACATTGACTGGTTCACTGTATTTTAAAGCTCCTGTGATAAAGCCAGGAATTAGACATTTGCATGTGAAAAGTTCTGCAGAGGAATGCTCTTACTTATGCCAGTAATTCTGCTAGCTTCAGCAGAGTGACCGGTGAATAGAGGACTCAACATTATACACATTTCTTTTCTACTACCTCACCAATCACCTGTCTTAAATATATCCATCATAGATGCTAACTATATTTAGAGATAACTCTATGAAGATTCCAAAATTATTAAATAACCCAGTGTTTCAATAGCAGGTGACTAGACTCATTGATGCAGAGACTCACTTTTGGTCCAATGTTCCCAATTTCATTGCCCATGACCTTGGAGGAAAAAGTCAATATCTGTGCTGCTATAAAACTGGTATTTCATCCACATTCCTGCTTTGCTGCTAGAACACAGAATTATAGGACCATAAGGTACCTGGAGAGGTCACAGGGACCATACAGATACAGCAATGAAGCATGAATCATGCTTATGTCATCTGTGATCTAATGTTAACTACTTCCAAGGAGAGAGGCTCCACAGCTTCTCTCATACAGGACATCCCTTGGCAACACTTCCTGCAAAGGATGCTTTTCCTACTGCCAAACTTGAAGTCTTCCTTGCTTTAATTGCTTGTAATATCTCCAGGTTTATTCATTGTGGACATGAACAAGCAACCACCTTTCTCCTTAACAACTCTACGCAACTAGACATCTCTCCACATCTTTTGTCTGGGCAAAAGAACCTCTATTTCTGTCTTTTCTTGGGGTCATGTTTTCCAGACCCCTCAACATACTCATTGCTCCCCCATGGATCCTCCTCAGGGGATGCACATCATTCTTGCAACGCTGTGCCCATGCCCCTAAGCCAGCATCTCCCGTATGCTGCCTGTCAATACAAAAAGTGATACCTGACTTCTCAGCAAGTTAGTCCAGATCGGTCACAGCCCTGAGGCAAAACTGTCCCTTCTCTTCCCAAATGTGGTACGAAAAACACCTGATCACTACAGCTTCAGATTGATAAAACAGAAGGGAAAATTCAGCTCAGACAGAAGAAAGATTAAAATAAGCAGCTTTGAAGTTGACTAATAAAGTTGATCTAATAAAGTTGACTGATTTTTTTTCCTCCAAACCTTCTATGCATAACCTCAACAGCTTCCTACAAAGATCCCTGTAGGCCCCTGCAAAAGTCTTTTTCATCATCTTGGCTAGTTTGGCATCTGCTCTACTTTGCAAGTTCCCAGCTCCCTTCTTGAGCTTTTCCATACATCCTTGTGCAGAAAGCTCTCAATTTGCCTCCAGAAGGTTCTCCCAAAGAGCACCCAGTTGGTCCCTGTGAAGTAGCAAAACTCTTCTTTCCTCTCCAGACTTCACCTGGCCCAAAATGCAGCAGTCAGTACAGCCTGCACAAGCCGCCATCCTTTCAGCTGTTCAGCTGCACCCATTGTAACCCATAATAAAAAGCTGCATACACTTANTAATAAAAAGCTGCATACACTTACCCATGAACACATGAATCAACACTTCCATCTAAAACAGCTATGTTCACACATCAGGTAGGTTCATAATCAAGTGGGAAGACCTGGGGGCAAGATGTGCCAATTTTGACACAAGTTCTGTCAAGTAGATCAAAGCTTCTTAAGCTTTGGAAAGAGCTGGCTGTTTTCATACTGGTGAACAACTTCATTTTGGAGGGGTCTGTAGTGTCCTAGCATAGACCCAACACAATTAATTATGTGTATGAATTGTCCTTGGGTACAGGTTAGCTAGCTTGGCTACCGTGGCTATTCGAGCCATAGCTATCAGAAGAGCTACAGAGGTCTCTGTCACTCGAGCAGACCTTGAAGGTATTAAGAAAGTGAGTGAGTGCTTAATATCACTCTGCTCCAGAAACATCCAGAACAGCCCTGGAATATTATATGTAATTGTACGGATAACACCAAAATGGCCATTATTTTAATCCTGACTGGACTGCAATGTTACATGGAGGAAACATGACTGTGCCTATTCGGTGTTATGTTTGACATTGGGATTATCCAGAGGATGCCTTCCAAACAGTGTGTGTAAACCCTTTTCTGGTAGAAGTTGCATAGCGTGATGTGCTGTTGGCCTTCAAATCATACTAAGTAAGCTGTATTAACAGACAGAGGTAGCTAAGCATACATCAAAAGAGAATAGTTAAAACTTGACTTAAAGTTTGGTATCAAGCATGTAGGATTTCGATTAGTGAGTCACTGCATAAACAAGATACACCTCTAAAAGTGAATATTAAAGTGTGTGACTTTAGTTCAACTGAGAATCTAATTCTACTTCTACCAGATTTTTGCCCTGCAGCCAGATTGAAAGATTTAGGTCAACTTTAAAGGGGGAAAAGAAAAAAAAAAAGAAAAGGAAGATTTTGATTACAGTTTACTACAGAAACTCTAGATCGCTCACAACTTAATTTCAATCCACTGCCTTTCTTGTAACACCAGTGTTGAATACTGGGGCAAAGTAGTACCTTTACTGTAAGGGAATGGCAGTTCTCAGACAAAGAATCTGATTTTTTTCAGCCCAGCAAATAGCAAGTGACAGTAGTCCATTTTCAAAGTATTAAGAGCAATGAAGAACTGTTTGAAGATTGCAGCACTACAAAGCAATGGAGCCTCCCAGTGCC
>VYZW01022513.1:0-42183 GCA_013401315.1 Balaeniceps rex
AAACCAGACCAGGGAGTTTCCTAGTAACATCTCTAACCCTTCTCTAACATCTCTAATTAACTAAGTATGACTCCTCCTGATTGACATCTGCCTACAATGAATGATACAAGCTGTAGAAATGTATAAGAACAAACAACTGTTCAGGGGCTTTTAAGAACATTATACTTTATTTATAATTTTGGAGTAAAAACGTAACTGAAATTATAGTGAGAGAATGAAGGTACTTACCTTATAGAAAAAGAGGAAAAGCCCAAAGAACAGACTGTAGAGATCCGCAGTCAGAATACCCAGGTTGACCGAGGTTGCGCTGGTAACTTTCATCACTACTGGCATGAAGCTATACAGCCCAAACATACACAGGGCAAAGACTGTGAACAGTAATGCTGTAAAACAAGAGGACAATTTACTCCTAAGGCACGGAATAATGATTTTAAAGAACACCGATATTCTTCAGATGCATTTTTATCTTTTAGGATAAGGTCTCCTAAATGAATGTAAATTTAAGAAAAACATGGCAGAAATACTTCTTTTCTAAGACTACCCTGTATTGGAAAAATTACTGTATCTATACAAGAAAGTTCTAGTTCTTTCCTAGTTAACACAAGAGCTGATTGAAGAAATTTAGAGCCACATTTCTTAATAACATACAGTTCTGTTGAAGTCAAAATGTGTCACAAACCCCATTTTTCCTAAATGAAATACTGGAAGGACAACAGAAAAACGTTCTTGTGATTTTACAACACCAATCATGTCTGTAATTAAACAGGTTTAATTTTTACTTATTTCAATTTATTTTGAAAAATTATTTCATAGAATCATAGAATGCTTGCTTTGGGTTGGAAGGGACCTTTAGAGATCATCTAGTCCAACCCCCAACTATGTTATATGTAAAATGCAAAACCTGAGCTCAAAGGTTCAATCCTGCAAACCTTATCTCTCTGCTGAACTGCAAAGTTTGCAGAAAATAAATTTGTGACAACATGAATGCTGCTTAATATCCAGAGAAAGAAAATTGAAACCCCAGCATTCGAAGTCATGATCATTTTCCAGCGTTCTGTAAAAATGCACGTCATTTTGTCATACACATACCAATTTTCCAGTTCCATTGAATTCTTATTATCTCCCTGTGTTCCACAATGGCTCTAGAGTTAGAGAGAAGATATAATACAGTAAAAAAGAAAAAAAAAAAATCATATTCAAATAGAGAATTTAATTACCAAAATATATAAGAAACATTTTGATTTACAATCCCTTAATTTTTTGTTTGAAATCTTATTGAATGACATAACTCCAACATCTAACAAGCATGAAAAAAGACTTGAAAATTAAAGTGCCTGAAAGTGAAGAGCACTTTTATTTAATTCTTATGCCTTCTTCCCAGGCTTTTTCATCCTTCAGAGATTCAGTTTTATTTGATACACCATTTGAGGAAATTATTAACTATAACGATGAGAAATGAGGAACATAAAATTCATTAGATAGACTTAAGTGCATGTGGTCTGTTACTCTAACGCGGTTATTTGTGGGAGTATACATGGCTTCATTTTAAACTGAAGTTTAATATGGAAGACCTTCTGCTAACGATTATCTCCTAAGCTTTTCCACAGAGAAAGTCCATTAAGAAATACATTCCTGTGAACAGTCCTCAGCATACTGAGCGTCCTCATGAAGATCAACAAAATCAAAAATACAGCCAAGTATCATATGTGTTCGATTGCAGGATTTCAGCTTTAGGATTGCTGTAATAAGAGTAGTGCAAATAAAAAGGATATAAAACGGATGCTGACCAGCAACAAAAATAAAATTCAAGGGGAAGGACTCCCATATAGGCCAAATGCAGACACAACAAAGAATTAATTTAATAACAACATCATCATTTCATGGTAGACAAGCAATCATCTGTAGAATATTCTTAATTAGTTTTAAAATAAATATGAGATCCTTACAGCTGTAGACCGCTGATAATAGTCCCAAACAAGCCCACCATTCCTAGAAACTCCACTCTGCTCAGATTTTTCACAATGTATTCCTCACTCACATTAGAAATGGCATACAAAGAAGCACCAAGAAGCACTAAGACATCTCCAATCACCACGTCACTACCTGTACAGAAATATTAATCCACAATAAGGGTAATGCTGCAAACACTTTTTAATGTTCCTTAAAAAGACAAGCAAAGTTATCTCTAACATCTCTATCTTCCTAGCATCTTCCAGGGTAAGGGGAAAGGAAACATCTCCTGTGTGTGCAGATGAGTGGCTTGGTGTCTCAGCATGGACTCTGCTACCTGCTACCCTCACCCGGCACACTCTGGAATGAGCTAAACCCGGCATTGAAATCTCATCCTGACCAAGCCACTGCTGTATAGTCTGGTCCAATTCTACTTCTGCTGACCTTAGGCACTGTAGGAACTTGAGAAAATTCCCAGTTAGAGATGCTCTCCGTCTTTCTGAATATTGCCCCCACTTTTGCAGTAAGACCTGATTCAAGTCTTGCCAAAATCAGTTTATTGATTTCAGCAGGACCTGGACTCAGCTTCAGGTTTATGGCAGGTCCTAAGTGGGCACTGCAGATGGGTGGTATCATGTGTCCTGCTGCGATTGATTTATACTGTGCAAATGGGACTCCCTGTGATACAATCACTTATCAAGTAAATGCCGTTATGCATCAGCTAAATAGCAAGAGGATCACTGTTGTTTAAATCCTTGAATTGATTTAACATTTCCTTCCCTGAGCCACTTGGCAATCACTAAGAAAATATGTCTGAAATATGAGGGTAAGCAGTAGTAAGGATACCCAGGTCAGCGAATAAAACAAAACTGTCTTAAAGTCACAGGGAAAGATTTTTCTCCCTCAGGGCTGAGATACTTGTACCACGTAGCATTAAAGCTAAACCTCAGTTTTTCTTGATGTCTCACCTACAGTAAGGCCCCAAAATAATGCCAAACAGGCTTATCTCTATGCTGCCTGATGAAGGCAATGCCTCATTCCTCTCTCCCTGAAATTTACCTTGCCTCATACCCTCCGGCTCTGGAAATTCAAAATTCTTATTCAAAATAAGATCGCTATGATATGGGTTGATTTAGGCATCTGTTGTAGAGAAGGCGAGACCTGCCCTCATCTGCGCCCATCTGGATTCCTGGTCCCCAGAGCCCAGCCTCCCTCCCAGAGGTCCCAGGAATCCCACCACCCTGCCCATGTCTCCTCTTGCTCTCCTGTCGTAAGCCCCTGCTATCCAGGCTGTGGCCTGTGGGCCTCGGGGATATGTGGACCATTTGTGTTGGGTCTGCCAAAGATAGCTGAGAGAAGCCAGCCTGTCTTAAGTAACTTTCGATTTGCTATCTGTGCTCATAGAAAAGTGCAAATCAGAGAAGTCTGGCTGCTAGCAGGTTGATACAGTGTAAGCAAGACAAGGTTTGCAGGGAGAGGCAGCATCTTTTATTATGGTTATAATGGTTAGTAAAAGTGAATAAGCTTTCAAGAATGAGGCCTTTCCTCAGGTCTGATGAACAGCAGCAAAATTTAAGCTTAACACAAGTGTTTCTCTTTTAAGGTGGAAGAAATAACCCAAACCTCCAAGCAAACAAATTCCACAGCTCCCTATAAAATCAGCATCTCCTCAGCCACTATCTTCTTGGACAAGAAATACAAATAGCAGCATGTCTTCTCCTCTTCTCTTTAAAAATAAAACTATATCAACTCCCCCTGCATTTGCTCCTCTTTCTCCTTTACAAGTAAGCCCACCAGGGGAACCGTCTCTCCACTCTTTCCCCCCGCAGTAAAGGACTCCTTACCTTCGCTGTCCTGCCTCCCTGCCAAAATGTCTGCACCCACCATTGTTCCTACACCCAGCAAACAGACGGCAACAGCAAGAAAATGGATCAGCCTGTATCTTGCATGGAGAATGAACCACGACAAAGCCATCAGCACAGGAATCCCGAAACAGTCCAGCAGCTGTGTGTACAGAGAAATGGTTTGAATTAGAAACCCACCCAAAATCTGGATTGCACTATCCTGAAAGCAGATGTACAGGATCTTACTTTCCATCGCTATCAGGTGTTAATGAAAGCCGCAAAGCAATCCCACAGGATTTGTTTAAAAGAGGGGTCGGACCCACATTTTACCATGAAAAGCATTTTGCAAGTGAAAGAGGAGCTGAGGCAAGGGGTCCACTCTCTCCTGGTAGGAAGGCACTGATCTAGAAACTCTTCTGATGTTGATCAAGTCAATCTTTGCAGCTTCACAAATTAATGCTAGGATGTTGCTCTGGAACTGCATGGCTCCCCATGACACCAATACAAGGAGGCGGTTCACCAACATTTCCTTTTCTCCCCAGCAGGTTTTGTCCAGCTCATCTTTTCACTCCTCAAATCTGTAATTAGAATTTAGGGGTCCATGTACACAAAGTAAAAATCTGGCACTAATAAAGGATAAAAGTGATCTGATTTTACATTGAAGTGAATAGGGCAAGAATCTGACCCTGCAGTTTTGGGTTTGATTTCCTCCCCCTGCAACCGGATCCTACTGAAAAAGAAAAAAAAATGGTACATGCACTGGGAGCCATGTACAAAATTGGTAGAAGGAAGACAGGAAGGGAAGAACAACCTTCCTAAAGTCACCTTCCCAATCTTCCAGCTTCCCACAGAAGCATGTACAAGCCACCGATGCATTTTCATTACTCTGTTAGAGCCAACCCCCAATTAGTCAGAAGCAGGTCACCCGCAGTAATTCACCCATGCCCCAGCAGCAGAGACACACAAGGCAGCCAGAGTTTCGAAGCACTTCGGGTGTGTTTGCAGACACTGCCTCGAGCAACCTTAATAGCTAAGGGTCAAGGATATCTGCGCTCCACGACAAGCAGTGACACCGACTTCTCTTTCCTTTATTCATTATTCCCTCTCTGTGTGTTCCTAAAATCCTACATATCTTTGCCTTGCTGTTAGACCCGCCCATCCTCTACCCACTCTCCTTTACTACAGAAAAATCAAGAGTTAACTCTGTACTTAATACAGAAAAATACACTGCAGCATAAGATGGGCATGATGTTCTAGAATAACCAAATAATACCAAAACCACTGAGCTAATCATAATTGGTTTAGTATTTAATTCAACAAAATAGACTTTGTTTCTGAATTTGTCTGGAGGAGAAGAAAAAAAAAGAGAGGTGTATATTCTGGCCTGCCTCAGTAGAGTGCCATGAAATTATATAAGGGAACAGTCTACAGTGGAACGTATAGTCAGCCTTCCAAAGACTGCTCAGAAATTACTCTTAAATGTCAGCCCTGAAAACCTGGCCTCTTGAAGTCACTACGAAGTATTAGGTCTAGGTCAATAGGACTGAAGCATAATCATTACAATCAAGACGTGAGCCCTTAGTCCTTAATGTTCATTGCCAACTTCTGCCTGCCTGAGTGCACCACCGCAGTCTTCTGCTGTGCTGGCTTCCGTTAGTTCAGCCATTGTCCCCAAGGGTTTTAACCAAATTCGTAAGACTTTCATGGTAAGTTTGGTTTTACTTGTTCATAACAACATGTATTAAAGTCTTACCAGCACAGCATTAAGGGGAGTTATTACAGATCTCATTCTAATCCTTCCACCTATTTGTCTTCCTTGGATTGCCTCCAGCTAGTCCAGTTTGAGAAGTCTGTGCAAAAGCACTTGCCTAGGCTATATTAGGAGACATTAGAGCCACGCAAGTCCTAATGTGTGATACCATGTATTTCAATACAAAAAAGTAACATACTGTGAGTTTCTGTCTAGTCACAGGCCTTTTTCTCTACCTTACCTTTTGCCTAGGCTCAAAAAAAAATTTCTAATATTTCCTCCTAATTTGACTAGTATCAAAAAAGTGTCATTTATGTGTTTCTGCAGAACATACAACTGAGCTCTCATAACTCTCTTTTTCCACCTTTGGTCTGAACCAGTTCTGTCCTGGGTATGGAAATGTATTTGATCTCTCTGGTGTGAAGCTGCAATCATGGAAACTAAGAAATATTACAAAAATTAAAAAGCAAAATTTTTACTCCCCTAGTAGCAGGCATCTCTTCTATTAACATGTAAGCTTTCACTTCCCCATTAATTGAGAAGTTACCACGTAGCTTTCCATCCTCCAAGCATTTTTTCAACCCAAATAGAAAGAACGGAACAAAAACACTTTTAAAAGACGTTCATAATTAGGATGTAAGGGAGTAGTAGATAATGAGCCACAAGCTCTTTCAGTAATGCCAGATGGGGAATTGCTGCATCCAGGCCAATGACATACTGTAGAGCTACAGCATCCTGGTTAGAGGACTTGCAGCCAGGACACACAGGCACCAGGTGATGAAGAACACAGCCTGGTAATCTGTTCCAGGGGACAATTACTCTCATTTACAGCCAGAAGAAATCGGATTTCCAACTACCGGATCTTGCCTTCCCTTCGTCTACTATGTTACAGAGCCCTTTGGTGGAAAATGCTCTCTTCTGCACAGGATCAAGATCAAGGAGGTGCAAAGCAGATGTAATATCGCAATGAATTGTGTCAATGGAACCATTTAAAAGATTTATTCGGGTTTTATGACATTTACAGCAGTACTGTGGTACTGATTACTAGTGCCAGTAGAGCCTCAGCAAGATCTCATTCTAGCCTGTATTTTTATAAGGGAAAAAACAGATAACCTGGCAATTTGATTTACAAATGTTTTGAGTCAAGCCAGGATTTGGCCACACTGTTTATAGGAGGTTTTAAAGGTAGGGTGAGTAAATTATTAAAAGATGTTTTAATACATGGTTAATAAATTATCATAGACCATTGGACGTCATTGTTTGCTTATAATTGCCAGCTCCAGACAGCTCTGTGAGCAAGAAAGCTCAACAGCTCATCCTGCTTGCTTCCCCGCAAGGCTCCCTTAGGGCAGCCTCCAGCTGAGCCCCAGGGGCTCATCCTGCATTTTCTCCTGTTGAGGTTAACACTCTTCACCCGCTCATATTCTGTCAATAGCTGCCTATGAAATGCCTCCACTCGAATCATCTACAGAGCAAATGCTAATTGTGCCCAAATAACATGTTAACAACTTGAAACCACAGCTACGCTGCTTGGGTTTTACTATGAAATATGTGGTCAAACAGCAGCACAGTCAAGTCCTGCCACAAGACAAAAGGACACCAGCAGCAAGAAGTCTCCTGGCATTGCCACAGTCAAACAGAAAAAGTTCAGTTGTGGACCAAAGCCTTTTTCTTTATTCACAGATAAATGAGAGCTGCCATCCCAATGTTATCTCCTTAAAAATCTCCCAACCCCTTCCGTGCAATGCTGGTATTTGATAACTAAAGGAAAAATCAGGTTTGCTTTTGCGTGCATGTGTGAGAAAATACATGGAAGTTCCCCGCTGAGCTGAGAAAACTTATCTTTGAAGATAAGTTTCACAGGGCTGAGCTAAAGCTCCAGCCAGCCAGCATTTTAGCAGTGATTACCCTGTATTCCAGAAGGTGCCATACACTGCTGCATTGCTCTTACACTCCCTGGGCATCCATCACAGCCAGCACTGCAGACAGGCCATCAGGCTGGGCGCTCTGAACCACAGGTTCTGAGGTAGCTGCAGAACTGCTTGCTACTGACAGATAGCAAATGCCTTGTACTGGAGCAAATCACAGGCTTTTTTTGTCCTGTATCTCATTTCTGACAGTGGTGAGAAACTAGTGACTTCAGAGAACGTGCACGAAACCTTACTGCAACAGGAGGTTACAACAAATTCACAATTACTGAACTGACACTGAAAGAAGCATCAGTCTGAAGTTTGGCAACCAGACAGGACAACCTGCTGTTCTTTCTTAATTTCTATGGAAGAATTCATGGGAATAGCTTTACTACTTCTGAGAACTTGGATCAAAGTCCTGGCATTTTCAGCTGTAAAGTATATGATCAAACAGTGTCTCAATTACCAGCTTAACTTGATCTTGAGACTGAAACACGTCACTCTTAAAGCTTTGATTTCTTAGGCATTATTTCTAAGGAAATTAAAGGCCTAATGAATCATAAGTATGAACTGGAAACGTGACAATAATAATCCATCAGGCACAAGTTACTGGTCTTTAAATCGTGCAGGGAAAAGTTACTGCAGTTCTTTAGAGAAGAGGGAGCCCAGGCCACAGGAGTTTATTGCTTTACAGGTAATTCTTTTAAATATTAATCCTTGTTACTTTGACTCTGTAAAACACTGACACCTAAACACTCCTTTTCAACCAACAGCCAATTCTGTATGGTACTTTATCTTTTTATTCAGATAAGTGGGACCATGACCCCAGCCACAGACCCACCATCGGTAAGAGCAGGCATAGGCTGGCACAGCCGTGGACAGAGGCCTCCTTGCTCCTGCGCCATCCCCCTCCTTGTTCCAGCAGCAGCTGTGGAGCCCCACAGGGAGCTAACATGGGCCTGGCATGGCTCGCCAACAGTCCAGCAAAAGACAGGGTTTACGCTGACTCTGCTCAGTGCCCTGAGCCAGTTTGCTCAAGGGATTTGGCTGTGCAAGCTCAGGAGCATGCAGTTGGAAGCAGGAACTCTTCCAGCAGCTTATGTCTGTATAAGACAACAAAGAAACCCCAGCCTCAGCCCTCCTGCTCATAGACCTGTTTCAGAACACAAGATTTATCCTAGTGCAACAATGCAGCACCAAGCACTGGCGTGGCAGACGATGTTTACTGACGCTTCAGCAGTCTGGTATGCTGACCTCCCTTCCACCTCTTCCAGAGAGGGGCCTGAACTGAAGTGCCACATCCAAAAGCCATAGGGCTGGTCCCTCACTGCACGGTCAGCAACACCAGCTAACTATCAGTACGTCTTCATGTGTGGGGTTACATCTTGCAAAGCCTCCCACAGCTTCTAGGACTAGGCAAGAGACCTACCTCGCTCTCATCAGCAAGAACCTGTGTTGAGTGAGTGTTATCTGCTCCTAAATCTTTATTTTGTGTCAGGAAAAAAACCTGAGTGGCTGTCAGCAAACTCTTAGAAGTGCTTTCTATCAAAATAATTAGAGTTCAACTCAAGAGCTGGCACTGGGTAATACCAGCCAATTTTCTCTGCTTCCTGGAAATGTTATTCATGATGCAGGATGCTCTTCTCCGTACTGCAGAGAGAAAATAGATATTGGGAAGCTTTTTCAGGCTTAAATAGCTTCCATGTCTGTCCTATGAATCTCATTTCAGAACCTGGTCCAGAACTATAATAGAAGCAACAGTTCAAAAAGACAGATCGGTCCTTACCTGCACACTTGTGAGGGTCGTGTACTGGTAGGCTTTTACAATCATGTAATTGGCTTCAACATCAGCCAGTCCCAAAAAAACATACTTCCACCACCGCTGTTTCAAAATTTGCCAAAGACTGTCACTACCTGTTTAGAAGAAAGCAGCAATCAACATGTGTTTCTTTCCAAACAAATGTTTCATGGGAATCTTGCTTTTTAGAAGCATAAATAATACTGAGATGTTTGATTTTGATTGCCCCTGCTTAAGCAAGATACAATAACAGCAAAACGCAGCCTGGGAGGAGATAATGCAAATGGTGAAAAGCACAGAAATTCTTCCACATGAGGAAAAAAACCCACAAGACTAGAGTTGTTTAAAGAGTAAATTAATAGGAATAAAAGGAATGTTAAATAGCCTCTGGTAAAGAAGCTTGTTACAACAAAGCCTGTTTTCCCTAATATAACACAGGACTTGAACCAAAAAGCACATAATTTTAAACAGATATAAAATTAAATCAAATTAAACGCACATTTAACCTGTGAAATTTATTTCCTTGTGTTATTACAAGGCAGGAATTTCAGCAGGAACTTTAAAAAAATAGGATGAGTATTGAGTAAGTTCTTTAATTTCAAAATCTGAAAGGAAAACGTAGAAGACAAAGAAAAAGAGGAACCAGAATCTCCCATCCCATAATTCACATACCAGTCCTAAATGCCAGCATTGTTGTATAAACTAGAAGAAGCAAAGAATAGTTGATAAAACTTTGAAACATCGGAGTATTCACTTGGTATTGTTCTGCTAGGTACTGGCTTGTAACAGCAGTCCCACAGATAAACAAGGAGAGTATCTGTCCCAGAATTATTGTTTTCAAAATATGCCTGTGAATATAAAAGACAACACAGTTAAGCTTAGAATTAAACATTCAAGTTTGCTAGTTGTACAAGGAAAATGCCATTTTTTAGATTGACAGTTTATTCTTTTTCTACTCCCTATCTGATTTACCGGTAAGCAGGGTTTTGTCTACACAGAAGATCTAGTCTAACCTCATGACAGCCGTATAACAAGTGAGGCCATTTCAAATCACCAGTGATGGAGACTGAAATAATTTGCAAGGATCTTCAAGCAGCTCACCTGGGCAGGCTGAAACCAATGGCAGGATCTATTCTCACCAAGAGAGATTTTGATACACACAGCCTGAGTTAAATCCTTCATCCTCCACTGAATCCCGTTCTGACTTTTGTCAATATAAATCTGCAACACGGACGTAAGGCACGACTGCCTTCAGGCTCTTCCAAGACCTGAGTCTTTGAAAGCGAGCAGAGACCCTAAGCTGAGTAGTGCTAAGGAAATACAAAAGCATTAACAATAGAATCATGGAACAGCTCAGGTTGGAAGGACCTCAAAAGATCATCTGGTCCAACCTTTAATGGGAAGGGGAACCTAGATGAGATTATCTAGCACCCTGCCCAGTCACATCTTGAAAACCTCTCTAGCAATGGGGACTCCACAACATCCCTGGGGAGGTTGTTCCAGTGACTGATTGTTCTCAATGTAAAAAAATTCTTTCTTCTAATAAGAATTGTTTTAATTAAAACTTATTGTGGATTTTTTTTTCTGCTATATTCCATCATCTCCTGCTGTAAATGAGGACGGACATTTTGGCCAAAGATCACGTTCGCGTTTACAACTCCTTTTAAGTCCAACCCACAGCTACGGGGTGGGGGGAAGCTCATGCTCTTTTAGTAGCAATTCCTCACCTAATATAAAGTGAGCTATTCTAGATGTTCCTAGACAAACAGGAGTACGCATAGATTGCTGTGTATCTTTTGGCTTGCCATTTTTCCTGCCAGTGGAGCTATGCAGATTTGTACCACCCCAGTCTCTGCCTGCATACTCACAATATACAGAGAGGGGGGGCTCAGTGCTGTGCTGTCTGCACAGGTTTACAAAGTTCACATCTAATTTGTTTACTCTGAAGACTACTGATGAGAATTTAACTGTCTGCACAACTGGTTCATTTGTTCTTACTCAAAGGAATCGAGCAAGGGAAGAAAGCATCCTATTAGGATTCTGCACCTACCCTGTGCCCACTTCTCTCCCCGATGATTTCTGGCAGGGCACCCATGTGCCAGGCACACCACATGGCAGTAACACCAGTTGTTTTCCCAAGGTGGGTGGCTTTAATGTAGTAACTACCAGCTCACCCAGCTACACTGGGCAATCCAGCTGTTGGGCAACGAGAAGGGTGTGTTCAGGGCTGCTAAAGCCAACTACAATCATACAGTCAACCCCTCCTTTTGGAAGGGAGACATCTTCTTTGCATGGATTCTAATTCAGCTGCATGAATCTCATTTTCAATTCAGCCTGACACCAAAGCTCTTCTGACTTTAAAAAATGCTGCTAGGCACATTTTTCTCTCCAAGTCCATTTTGATGACACAGCAAATCTCTGCGAAGTTCAGCGGTGCTGCACTTCCAAGAGATTAGAGCCCCGCATTTTGCTACAGCTTGCCTTGCCCATCCCAGCAATGGTGCACTTCCACATTACAAGTATTCATATATCATGTGACAATCTTGTAAGGTCCTATCCCGCCTTGTGTGAGTAACTCCTCCTGGTGCATGAAAGAATGAACATTCTCATTTTGAGCGTTTTGAATGCTGAAGTAAGCAACAGAGACCATGTTTCAGCTAGAAATTTATCATGGCTACTTTGTAGCACAGCATTAACTGTAAACAGTGCTATAAAATACATACATGTATTTTTTTTATATATATATGTATTTGTATGCAAAAAACAAAAAAGGCAAAAAAGCTTTTGAAGCTACCTCACTTCTGTTATACTGAATTTCTTTTTATTCTGGTCAAAGATCTGATTACACTATTTGGTGAACAAATCAGCAATGATTGTGACACATTCTGGCTAATTATTCTGACTGATGCAGAAATGTCTTTTTACCTTCATCTAAAGAAACCATTTAATCAGGTGCCATTAAGAAGAATGTAACAGATTAGCTAAAATTTCTAGGATGAGCCTACCTCTTCTCTCAAGCAGGCATGGATGATGGTTCCAGCTCACCCTTTGCCAGCCCTGTGAACTCTAGCTCCTTTGCAGGAGGTAATACGACAGAAGACCCATTGAAATTTCAAGGAAGAAATAATGTGGTGAACACCACACAAAAAATGTAGTTTCAGGTGTTTAAAAAATACACATGACTGGGCAAAACGGCTGCAATTGTACTGGAGCAAAGCTGTGAAGCCTGTGTTGTCCACAAAATGAATTGTGCTCGTCTATATGTTACTAGGAAAGGTTAAAGCTGCCTTGATTGGTAGAAGCCCTGCTCTGCTGGATACAAACTCCCCTTCACCCATCTCCTAGGTGGGGCCACCCAGACGGGCAGAAGCACAGGCAATGCTACTCCACAAGCACGTGGCTTGTTTAACAAGGACTTCTGTGGGGCAAGGTTTTAAACATTTTCCCCCAGGATATGATATGCAAGGAGTAGCTTTGCTTCTCCTGAACTACGGCACCCTCTCTATAGCACAGGCCTGGACCCTACATGCACCGGCAAACTGGATAGTGACCATGTTCCAGCGAGAGGGTAAAAGGGGGAAAATCTGCTACCATTCAAATTTGCTAACAATTGATCAGCTTCAACCATCATTTATCAAAACCAGGAAAGACCCGGTTGCCCTCTTGCAGCGGAGTAACTCCACTAAGCTGATCCTCACCTTTTCTAATAACTAAGTTTCTCCAGTTTAAAGTACCAGGGAATTATCTCCTTGCGTTTTGCATATGGGAAGAGACATGGGTCCAGAATCTACAGAACTGTTTGCTTAGTGGTTTCTGCACCAGCAATCATGGCTATTTAGTTAATGTATATCTAGGCAGTCTTACAGCATTTACTTCTACAGTACCAAAGGCATATGACAAGGCAAGCAGTCAGTCTTCATCCTGCCTCATTCCCTTCTGTATTTCTGGCAACTTTCTCGGCTGCCTGTAAACCAACAGCCTCTTGCCCTGCCCTGACTCCCCCAACACCAGGTGCAAGCCTCAGCAGGAAGCACCAATGGTTTCCCCTCATTTGCCAAGGTGTCAAAATGAATTTCTTCCAATTGCAAAGGTGACGCCCTGTTCCTGGTGCAAAGCACTGCGCTCAAGGCAGTTTGAACAGAGTAAGATGACCCTCGTTAAACGTGGGCTCCAGAGCCTTATTATTTCAGTGCCCACTAAATTCCCATAGCAAATTAAAAAAAAACTGTTTTACGCTCTGTAAAACTTGAGAGTAAACTTTAAATCCTGTTGGTTTCATTTTGCAAGACAATTTCTTATAAGAAAACTGCTTCAAGGACATGAGTTTCCATTCATTCCGGTATTGACATGAGTATCGATGACCATGATTTTCTTTTATTAATAATTTATCATCATTTTTTTGAAATATATTAATTATTAACTTTTCCATGCAAGAATTTGATCCTCTCTGCTTTTTTAAATGCATTGGTAAGGACTAAATCACTTTGGACTCTCAGATGACGCAAAGTAAGAGGTCTGAAATGGTCTTTTGGTTTTATAGTTGGGGGGGTGGGGGTGGTGGTGGTTTTTACTGCTTGGTAGTTCGCTACTAAGTGATTACTCCTCCTTCAGCCACTATATCTTAGCTAGCTATATTTATGGCTATGAGCAAAACTAGGAGCCATCTGGGGATTTTTTAGAACACCAAAGTTTGCCACAAATTGGTCTAAAGCTAACACTGAACAATGTGCAGCTCTTGACACCATGAGAAAGTCAGGCTGGCTTTCTTCAGCTCCATATGAAATGCAGAAAAAAAATACCCCAAGATATTAAAATACAATCAGAGCCTATATCTGAGGTAGTTAAATAAAGTCTAATAAGCCCACAGTTAACAATTTTATTGGCTATTAGTTTAATAAATCCTATAACTTTAATGTGATTTTTTCATGAAAATAAATACAGCTTTTCAAAAATTAAATTTACTTATGCCACCCGTAAACACCAACAGGCAAAGCCTGGCAACACTCTTCATACAGACAGTTTACTTGCACTCCTGCTTGCCAGCCAAGGATATCTGATGCAATAGTTATTAGAAACCAAATCTAGAGCCCCAAAAAAGCCTTTTAAACAGGGATTGTTTTTCCCAGATGGAAACTGAAGCTGTAAGTGAATGGTAGCTCTTGCAGGCTGGAGGCGGGAGGAGGTAGGTCTGCTCTCGCCAAAGGCAGCATGTGGCAAGTACCAGCTCTGGCACTCTTGCGATGCCTGCACAACTTGGCAGATTTTTTCCCCAAGTTTTCCACGGTTAACCAGTGCTCACATTTTAAGTGATGTACTTGAACAGGTCTCTGTCCTAAGCTGATTCAAGGAAGGAGGGAAAGGGGGTATTGCTCTTTCTGGACTCCACACCTCATCTCAGCTATTTCGTTCTGTTATCTTCTCTGCCCCCTTCGCTGCCTGTTCTTCGCAACAATGTTGATAAGAGTACTGAACAGATAAAAGTACAGAAAAATACAAAATAGATAAAAGCACAGAAAAATCTTAAACCAGAATTACTAAAAAAAAAGTCAAGTGCATGTGTGCATATGTGAGATTACACTCTTAGTTTAACAAAATCAAATACATCACTGGCTAATTCCACACTTATCTTAGCTGAGTGACTCTTCACACTCTCATGCAACAGCAGTTACAGGCTGCAGCACGGCTGTGCTTCCACAGCGGCCCCGGCATTGGAACACCCTGCTCACGCCACCCTCCCTCAGCAGCAGCCGAAACTCTCGGGGCTGCTGCCCGCGCCCCGCCGGGCTCACCTCCGCCAGGGCGACGGCCTCAAAGGCTCGCCCGAAGGATGAAAGCTTTGCTCAGCCCCACACCCCGCTGCCAGCAGCAAACCCGCACCGCGGCGTGACCCCGCGGCGGGTGCCCCTCGCCGGCGCTGGCTCCGGGCCGGGCACCACACGGCTCCTCCCGGCGGTACAGATAAGACGCCGCATCCTGACCGCGCTACCGGCCAACGCGCCGAGCACAGAAGGATTGTTTCCCCCTTCCGTCCCTCCCTCCCTCCCTCCCTCCCTCCCGCGGAGTGTGACCCCGGCCCGCGGCACGGCCCCCGCCGCGGGAGCAGGCGGGCGGGGAGCCCGGCGCTGCCCGGCTCCACGTGGAGGCCGGGGGGGCCGCGGCCAGGGACTCACCAGGTGCAGAGCTTGGCCCCGAGCAGCGCCAGCAGCCGGCGCGGAGGGGCGGCNGCACAGCACCGGGCGGCGGCGCCCCGGCAGCGGCCGCCTCCATGCCGCTGCGCTGCCCCGGCCCTGCGCCCGCCGGGAGGGAGAGAAGGCGGGAGGGAGAGAAGGCGGGCGCTGCGGAGGCGGCGGGCGGCGCTCCGCGGGAGGGAGGAGCGGCGGCACCGGGACGGCGGAACAGAGCTCCGTCAGAGGGGAGCTTTGTGCCCGCCGAGGGGCCGCCCCGAGGAGGGGCACGGCTCGCCCTGGGGTGGGGGGAGCTCTGCTGCCTGCCCCGGGGTGCTCCTCGCGTTCCTTCCCCTTAGCGAGCCCCGGCCCCGCTCCGCAGGTTTCCTTCCACCCGCTGGGTGCAGGTGAGAGCAGAGGAGCGGCGAAGGGCTGCTCCAGAAGCGCCAACGCGAAGTTCACGTTCCTGCTCTCCCGCTCGGGCAACCTGCAGGGCTTCCCGGCAGCAGCCCCAGCCCCAGCCCGGTGCTGGGGTGCGGGTCCCTGCAGGGCCACTTCGGCCCCAGCCCCGCCGCTGGCTTCGGCCCCCAGGACACATGGAGGCCCGACTGCCGCTGGGCTTCCTGTGCAGGCGTTTCAAGTGTCGCCTTTCTTCCAGTTACATGAGTCAAAGTTACTCTAAACCCTTAAATTTCAATTTCTCGCAGCTTTGCGCACAGCCTTGAGCTCCTCTACTTCTAAGGCTTCAACTCCCACCTTTCTGCTGACAACTCCCATGCCTAAGGATTTACCTCATCCTGTTTGTTCTCACACACATCTCAGCTGAACTCACCTGGAGAAGCTGGTGGCATTTTTCATACCTGGTGGTTTTTCTAATGACTGTCACTTTTAACAATGCTCTTTCTATGTCACAGGTGATGGAATCAAACCCCAGAGTTGCCTCCAGGAAGAGCAACCTCCTGCCCCCATTGCTGCAAATGTCTGTCACTGTCCTGGCTGTGCCAGCATCCTTTCTGCCACAAGACACTGCTCCTTTCCACCCTCACCTCTTACCCACAGGGCACTATGGTTTGATCTTTCTCCCCACAACACCACAACGGTTTTTTCAGACATGTCTCTGCCTATCACAGTTCTCTCATTCAAGCTATGTTTATCTCCCCTTGCAATTACCCAAATTCATCCTCATAGGATTTGATTTAGGAGTGTAAAAGAGACATTACTCTGCCATTTCCATGTCATTTTTATAACTTCATGTGCCTGCCAGTCCCTTTCAGAAAGGTGAATTTTAGTCTCCCACTTCCCAAGGGCCAGGCCCTAACCACTAAGGTATTGGCTATGTGGGAGAGGATTGGTCCTCAAATCCCCTCTTTGACTCTGTGATCATGCAGTATTAAAGCTGTAGGTCAATATGAGAGAAAAGCTGTATAATTGTATGTCTTAAAAGAGCATCCATAAATATACTTCTATATTTGTATATATACATACCCATTTCTATATTATATTGAGATTTTATGTATTTTTCCTTCACTTGTATAACAGAATAGTTTATGGATTTTTTTATTTTGAATTCCTAATCCAATAAAAATCCTTCTGTGACACCCGTAAGAAATCAGTCTGTCACGATTAGTTTCAGTGTTGTGATAGTTATGAGTCAGGTCATCCTGGTCACAAATGTCCATAACCTAAAATAAAAACAAGATTTTTAAAAAAAAAAAGAAGCAGAACTATCAGACCCTGCATATTTCATCATATCTGAGCTCCACAACTGTGGTACTATTATCTTTGCCTTTGATTTTATTTATCCTATACCTGCAATCTGCAGGTATGCAATCTGCATTCTCCAAAGATGGACAATCGTGTCTTTGGTGCTTTTTTGTCTCCATTTAAGCTCAGCTCTTGGAATTCCTTGCTACAGGTAGGCTGCAGCAGCCTCACACCAGAAAGCCACTGCCAGGCTGGGGCTTTACACCAGAGCTGCTCAGCTGCAGAAGGATTGCAGTCCCAGAGGGGTACCTGTGTGCTGCAAAAATATGAAACGAAGTAATAAGAGTTTAAACAGGCAGGGACCTCTGTCTAATTTAATTTCTTTAACCAAAAAAAACCAAAAAAGTTGAAGGTTTTTAAAAAAAACACAACAGTAACAACAATTTTTAAAAGTGCCCTTTGTTAGACTTTGGGGACTAAGTTCATTTCAGAGTATGATAAACTTTGCTCTCACAGGGAATTTTTATGGCTTGTGGCCACCATGGCCATGACTGCAGAGATATCTGAGACGTCTAAACATGACTTTGTGTTCAGCTACCCCCACTCCAGGCTCCTGCTTTTGCTTTTACTACGATTCAGGGTTCACCTCAAGTGTGACCATGGCTGTGTGTTTCTGGATTTTTGTCAGCCCCCGAGTTTGCCTTGTGCCCCAGTGAAGCCATACAGCTGCCTGGAGCGTGTGCTGGCCAGGTGGCCTGGCTCCGGAGACACCCTCCGTTCAGCCCAGGATTGGTATTATCATTCCCCCGTGCTGTCTCGCTGGTGGAAACTTAGGAGTGTGTGCATCTAAGGCTGTGCATCCTCTTTCAGACAGAGAAACTCTATTCATGGTGCTCTACAAAAGTAACTAGTTTCACTGTAATGTGGTTTACTGTGTTTTTTCCAGGGTGAGTGAAATCCCTGGGAGTGGCTGCAGTTTATCTGCATGCAGGTTGTATTTGGATGCTTAATGGGCCTCCAGACTAGTAGGCATATACCTACTTAGAAAAACTGTTGACAAAGAACTATTAGCAATACATTTGTAGAATTCTTTAAAAGGAGTTCTTTCTATTCAAAATTTGTATCCAAATTTCAAACTGTTCTGAAGTGTGATTGAAAGGAACTAATAATCTAAATATTTCTTATAGTTGGTTATCTTGTAGAATGGTTGAAGGATAACCCGAAAGTAACAGCATAGCTTTTTTTGCTGCTTTTCAAAAAAAATTACTTTTGAGCTAAGAACAAATAAAAGGATTAGCACAGCCACAACAAATGAGACACAGACATAGCTCTCGTATCTTCATCTGCTTTCAACTCCTTTTTGTTAAACAGTTTTATTTCAGTGTGTCCTACCAGGCTGTTCCTCCTGCTAAGAAAATCATAAGTTTGAGTAGGTGATAAAAGTAGATAACAACGAAGTAGAAATACAGAACATATTTTTTAAGTTGACAGCATCTGCTTTAAGTTTCAGGGAACTTAGAGTGCAATGCCATTGTACACCTAGACACTTTACTGTATGTTACTATGACCAAAATTATATTTTCTGCATTTACCTTATCAACAAAAGGAAAGACAAAAAATATCACACAAATTGAACTTAAAATCTGAAACTACAGAAGTGATTCTTTGTAAAATGATAAGCAAGCATAATTTTAGGGGGTTTTAAATTGGAAGTATTTATGCCACTAGAGGTCCTTCATGGTCAGATTATGATTTCCTCCACAGCAGGTTTTTTTTTCTGTTTCTTTATCCATGCTACATACAAGAATTACTGTCTCTAAAGAAATTTATTTTGTTTAATGTAATACATTCTTAGAATAATAGAGTGATTTTTCCTTGATTAAGCTTTTTCAGGGCCAATATCGATATAAGGATTTTTCAAATAGAATTTCTTTAATAAAAGCTCCTGGTTTGTTATGAAATAAAATGTTATTTATTTTCTAATTCAACAATTGCACATTTTCATACTTCCAATTTTTCATCATCTTATACCACCTCTCCAACATAACCACTTTTCTCTGAGAAAAATAAAGGAAGGAAGCAAAGGTCAAACTAATGAGCGAAATTAGGATAAACAACTGGAACAATAAAACAATATGTAAGGTAGTTTTATTCTGCTGCTTCATTATTTTCTTCTTATTTTTCCTAGCTAGAAGACTGTTTAAAATGTTTGAAAACTACTTGGAAGAACTGTGCAGCCTTGGGAACTTGAATGATAGGACTGAGATTAAACTTATCACTACAGAAACACAATGTCATTTATTGGGAAGCTAGTAACAAAGATCTGTAGCATAAGCTCATCATTTGGAAATGATTAGGAACTAAGGCAAAGAAATACTTGCTGTTCCCAGGATGGCCATGAGCTGAAAAGGCCTAATAGCTGCACAAAGGGCAAATGTAATCCTAGGATGCATCAGCTGGAATCAAGACAGAGGTGTGTTTTCTGAAATATGGTGTACGTGCTGTTACTCACATTCAAGAAAAATGTGCAGAAAGATGCAAAAGAATCTGTAGGAGACCACGGGAGCTTGGCTTGTTAGTCTAGCAAAGGACACTGAGACGGGACAGGGCTGCTGTCAAAAAATGCACTGAGAGCAAACCCTAGAAAAGGAAAGAAACTTCTTAAAATAAAAGACTATGTTAGTACAAGAACAAACATGTATACATGAAATATTATTAGTTGTAGGCTGAAAATGAGAAGACAGTTCCTTACTAATATTTGCAATACAGCTGTCTGTATTAGGACCATTAGGCCCTGGAACAGATTTTCCATAGGAGTAGCAGAAACAAGAAAATAACTACCTAGCAGCAGAGCATTAGCCCTGACAGCCAAGAGACTCCTTCCCATTCTCTCTCTGTAGGAAAAAAAAGAATTTGCAGAAAAAGAAAATCACAATTTTAAAATTAAAATATTCTAATGTTCTCTAAAATTGGTCATAAAAACATTAATCTGAGAAACATCACAGTAAGCTACTCAGTGCAAAAACACGCCTTATGGCTGCACTGACGTATCCTGCGGTGCAGTGGTGGGTCCAAGAAGGAATATGAAGCAGAATGCGTTTCCACATCGCAATGTCAAAAAAGGTATTAACTAAGCAAAAGCAACCAAACGAGGAAGGATGTGAAAGTTAATATACGGAGAGTTTTATTTAAGATAAAAGATCAAGAATGGAATTTAGGTACTTGATTGTTGTTGAAAATCACCAGAGCCAACAGAAATGGTAAGACAGAGGGTGGCATTAGAGGGGTGATTAATACGAGGTCACACGAGTCTTTATTCCTGGTTCTGGTCTCACACACCACCTTTGCTTCCTGTTCATCTGAGTTGTGACCCCCTGCTTGGAACTGTACCCAGGAAAAACATTGGGGTTTTGTTGCAAACGTCGTGCCTCTGAGGCCTAAGTAAACTGATGTGGGTGCTAATTTCAGTAATAACTAGTAAAATCTCAAAGGACACTGGCTTCGCACCCAGTCCAAACACAGCTCCCTCAAATCTTTAGTCTTCCAGCACTGACACCAACGTAGATGATATTGAAAGAGCTAATGGGAAAACTGGAGATTACAGCTTCAAACCATCAGCTATGTCTCGGAAAGGCAGACATAATAAAGCCCAAGGACCAGCAAAATTTTAATCTACTTAGCACACGTTGATAGCATGATTTTTTCTTTCTGAACACTCTTCCCCGAAATGAAGGAAATTGCTCTTCAATCCTCAGACAGATTTCTTTCTCTTAAGAGAATTGTATTCTCCTAGTGTTTTCATGGAATAGCATTTCACACCCCTGACTGTGCAGCTGCAGCCTACAACCTCTTCAACAGGCATCTTCTGCTCTTTGGACTAAACAGAATAGTTTTCATTTTTTTTAGTTGATCACCCTGATGACTATGAAAATAATATTTGAAAAGACCCAGCAAATTGCCTAGAGGTTCCTCTATACAGAGTGGGGTACAACCCTATCTTTCCACATTATTTAGGAATTATAGCCAAATGAATATTCCCAAAGTTTGGGAAGACTTTGTGTTTTGTTTTCCAGGGAGAAAATCCCAGCAATACGAATTTGGTGGGGATCAAGTGGGCGCACTTGGCTGCATTTCTGTCAGACTGGGCAAAGCACACAATGGTTATTCTGTCCTGCACTATAGGCCTGGGATCTGATAATCCAGTGTGTGTTGTGTCCACCCTTCAGTTTGTGCCTTCAGCATGGGATCCCTGTCCCGCTCTGGTATGGGATGTTGGGAGTCATACCCTCCAGAGGACTGACTGGCTTTTCTTTTCTAGGAGGAACCACTATGCTGAGCCTTCCACCTCTGGCTGCGTAGTCCTGCCCCTTCTCTGGTATTCATCTAATCCTGCAGGGAGCCCGTGCAGCTGGTTGAGCCGCCAGAAAACATCTTGGGATTTTGGGGGTTGGGGTTTTTTCCTTAAATAAAATCAGTGTTTTATTGACTCAGCTCTCTCAATCAGATTCTTGTCAAGGGGAGACCATCCAGTCCCAGTGCCAATGCAGAGGCATACCAGGTAAGGGGTTGGGGTGACAAGAGCAGCTCTGATGTAGATCCTTTTTGTCAGGATTGGGTTCTTCTTGGGGAAGCACATTTTAGCTGTGCTCCCACCCTATTTTTAATATAACCAGATTAGGGATTTTAGTCTTTAAAAGAAAATCACTAATGAAGTAGTGTTCACTACACTGATCCCTTTTTTTTAATCAAAATACCCTGTGACACTGCACTCAGCCTTGATATTACAGGAAAAATATAATCAGTGTATATTTAATTGCAAAACTTGCCATTCTGAGATCTTTCTTAACTAAGACTGCATTGTTTCTGTAGTATTAATTTCAGATTACTTGCTTGTCTGTGATGGGATATTGTCATAATGGTCAAGACTAAACTCACCGTGGCGAAGGCCAGAATCCACAACTGATCCGCCCTGCACGGGTGTGAATGCCAGACTTTGAATTGTGTGGTTTATCTTTAAATCTTACCACTTGTCTACAGACTAGGGCTGAGCAGAGACTAATCAGGCCCTGCCAAAAACAGGTTTAAGGGCTGGATAGTATTTTACAGGCAGATGAGACCCCTGTCTCCACTCCCAACCTAGCAGAAGAGTTGGGGCAGTCTTTCGAAGGTTGTTTTTAGTCCTTACTGGCACTATCACGTTTCCTTCACACCTCAACGAAAGCGTTGTAGGTAAGAACAACTAAGGCAGCATTATGATGGTCCACCACAAATAAAACGTGGTTTCCAGGCAGAAGAAATTGTTTCATTAGATCAACTAGTATAATTTGAAGACAGTTTAGCCTGACACACAAGCAGTTCATCCAATTGGATTGGCAGTGTTGCAGACTTGGACTGCATCAATGCAATATTATTAAGACAGGGAACTGAGAAAGTGGTTTTCTGAAAGAGCTTGTACCAGCATATTTTACGTCATCAGTGAAAGACTGGATGTGAGGTAGCATATCATGCACCTGTACAGTCTGTGATGCACACATAAATGGTCATATCTGAGAGAAGCAAAGAAAAAGTAGTTCTTTCATTCCTGTCCATTTTTGCCATAATCTTATTTTCAAGTATCAAATAGAGTATCTCTATGTTGCATGTATTTAAGGCACGACAGGTTCCCTTTAAAGAGTCTGCCTAAACTGAAATGCTCTGTGTAGTATTTGTGGGGTTTATATTGTTCATAAGAACACAGCTAAATCATTAAATTTCCAGTAATCACACTGTGTCTCTGTAGCCTCCAGTATTAACACTGTCATTACTACAAATACTAAAATATGCTCTGAATTTTATTTATTTTGCACACAAATGTCCTAATTGTTATAAGGTAAGCACATGGATGTAATTCTCCAACTGTTCCACCCTAATGAATGTTCCTTTCAAAGTGCTTCTTAGGGTTTATCAAAAAATATTCATAGTATTGCAGAATAATTTCGGTTGGAAGGGATCTCTGGAGGCCATCTAGCCCAACCCTCTGCTTAAAGCAGGGTCAGCTAGAGCAGGTTGTTCAGGGCCATGTCCTGTTAAGCTTGAATATCTCCAAGGTTGAAGATTCCACAACTCTCTGGGTCCTTGTTTCAGTGTTTAAGTACCCTTATGGTAAAAAAAAAAAAATCCTTATATCTAGTCAGAAATCCCCTTGTTGCAAATTGTGATTGTCGGCCTTTGTCCTTGTGCTGCGTGCCTCCAAGAAAACTCAGGCTCTGTCTTCTCTACATCCTCCCATCAGGAAGGTGAAGACTGAAAGAAGATCCCCCTTAGCCTTCTCTTCTCCAGGTTCCCTCGGCTTCTCCTTGGACGTCATATGCTGCAGACCCCTGACCATCTTGGTGGCCTGTATGCCATTTTCCTTCTTATACTGGAGAGCCCAAACCTGAACACAGTAATGCTTATGAAGGTGATCATGCAGGGTGATTTCAGTAGTTTTAACATTTAATGTCTCAGAAGCATGGCTTCTGCCAGTTCCATTCTGAAGTCTTACATTGTCTTACTTATCTATTGTTTCTTCATACTTTTTGCTGTTCATATCTATATTGAAAGAAGTGTTACTTATTCTTAGGAAAGACATTCTTAAAATCAAAACATTCTGACATTTTAAACCATGCTTGGAGGAAAAGCACTGTGTAGAAGCATATTAAGTGTTATACAAGAAAAAGTAGAAATTGAGTATCAACTTCAATGTGGAACTAAGATCAAAGTTTTTTTTTTTCATTTTAGTTTTTGTCAATATCAACAAAACATGAGTAATATCAGACATTTGAATGGTGTAAAATAAAACTAGTCTACATATAAAAAAGATACTTAGAAAACAGATATTATAAGGTTATACAAATAATGCAGAGGTAAACAGCTTTAAATTCTTTTTCCTTAAATTCCTAGATATACAAAAGCCATTTCATTAAAATCTCCTGCTTGAAGAAATTTTAGTTAAATAACATGCTCATGTTTCATATCAATTCCTTGTTAGAAAAATAATTACCTTTTCTCAAGAACATTCTATGTTGGTATTAAGTATTTAAAATTTTATTTTAAATATGTCTGTTCTTTTATCCATATTGGAGTTTAGGTCTTGGTATTTTTATTCTGAACAGTTCCTAAACACCTTCTTTAAGTGGGGAGAGAGAGGAAAATGTTTTGTAAAAGTGGAAAAAAAGTTAAAGAGGTTAGGTGTCAACCAGACTCGTGGAACAGCATTCCACTCTGTTTTAATCTTGGCAAGACATTCCACTAAGGTGTAAATGATGGAAGCTGAGCCTTTAACATAGCATTACTTTAGTTGAACTTTCACCATGTGGGAAGATCTTGGAATACATTTTGAACCTACAGTTTAACATACATTCAAAGGGAAATTGTTCAGTTGTTCTCATAAATGAGCACACTATGTTAAGCTATGTTAATTCACCTTTTTTTTTTGTTAATATGAGTGTCAGAAAATATTAGTCTTCCAGATGCTTGCAGAGCTTAGTTGCCAGGTTAGGAAAATGTCAAGCACCCACTTAACTTCATGTGTTGAAACGCTTTCCTAAACATTTTTACTAAGAAATGTAACCAGATAGTTCTAGCCATTCCTATTCCTTTTCCTATTATGATTCCATTAGGACTAAGAGTGATCACAGAATTCTCTTTATCTGACAGTCTTAATATATATGCAACCTTAGTAAAATCCATGTTACGTTGAAAAATAAATTAATGATAGAGGAATTATTCTTGGAGATTTGTTGGAGGAGGGTTTACAAAACTAAAATATGTTCTTATCTGACAGCTTAGCTGTTTCATGGTAAAGTGTTCTCTACGTTTCAGGATTTTATATCATTTATAACAGTGTAAGGTAGCAATAAGTCTATGAAATTTGCCCGTCTTATCCAAAGATATGCAACTTATAACATTGACCAGAATTTTGTTTGTTTTTTTTTTCTTACAACTTTTACTTACACTCTTGGCCTTCAGTCCTAGAAACTACAAGTTAGGTCTTTCTACAGGAAATACACAGGTGAAGAGTTGGTATCCAAGACTGAATGACCATGTAACAGAGTATCATGATTGTTGCTTTGTCCTTCTGTTAGGGTATGATAAATGTAATATCCCATGCAAGAAAATGACTTATTATTACATCTGTGAAAGAAGAAAAAGAATGGCTACACTGATTTACAGGAATCACTCGCATGATTTTATTACAAAGTCACAATATTATGAAAAGTGTAATTTTTGTCCTGTTTCTTTCATTTACAATTTTTTTTTCTGTGTGATGTCTCTTTGGCTTACAAATGTCTCAGGTACCCCCCCAACAACCACTTGATCCACCAATATCCCTTAGTCCACCACTACCACTCAGCCCACTTACCCCACCAAACCCCCTGCCACCATCACCCAGCCTACCAAACCAGACAGTGATATCAGCCACAACTTCAGCAGTCACATCAGGACACCTCAGTGTTACAGTGATCACTGTAACAGACACCTTACAGACACCTTCTGTTTCTGTAAGCGGTATGTAGAAATCAATGGTGGTTCAATTCTCTCAGCATGCTAAGGTATGCTCTCCTGTTATCTGCAGTGCATTAATGGTGAGTTAAAACTTTTTTAAAGAGCTCTAATTACTTTTGCATTGTTAAAAGACCGTTGTGCTTCCTGGAGTTGTAAACACAATATATTAGACAATGCATACTCAAGAAAAAGAACTTTCTAAATTTGCAGTCAAATATGTATTTACTTGTATTTTGACCCACCTGGAACTGTCAGACCTTTTCCCATTTCCTTACAAGTAAGTCAGGACTTTACCAAAAGAAAGAGCAAGGCATTCTGCTATTTGAAAATCACAAGCCAGGTTTTGATTAGAGTTACACTGGAATAAATTCAGAGTGACTGCCAAGACTGTACATATACATCTGAACTCTGATCTAGTCACACTTCAGGATCGTCACGAAGGCTTGCATAGAAAAATTACCTAAATCAAAGGATCGGGTAGCTGTGCTTGCCAGCTGGCTTTGGCTAGCTGTAACTACTGGATGTAGGCAAAAAAAAGATATAACAAAAAATGTCTCTACAAATGTTTGACATAAATGCATCTACTTGAATGAAATATGAAAAACAGAATGTTTGATAAGACTGATGAGGTTTAATAAGTGTTGACCAAGGTAAGCTATTTCTTACCTTCAGGTCTGGCTTGAAGGGAACTGGTGATTGACCTGTAAAGCCAAGAGGAGAGCTGTGCATGCTTAGCACTGCCCAGAAAGGGGGCCTGTGTTCATAAAATAACCCTTGTAAAAGCAGCTGGGTAATTGTCGTCCAAACTGTTTGATTATCTCATATGGACAAGTGCTTGTACTAAAAAACATTCATTATGGTGTTTCGGTTAGGGCAGTGAATGTGATGCTGTCATTTGAGACTTCTTCAGAAGACAGTGGGGATAACTCAACCACAGCAGCTGGAATTTATTTCTGGAAAAAGTGTTTTATATAAAAATGGTCCATCTATAAACCTGTCTGTGGGTCTGATCCTGAAAACCACTGAGAATCTCCTCAGCACCAAGGGTTTTCCCATTGGCTTCAGCAAAAAATACTTCCTCAAAGTGCTTTTTATATCTTAAAATGCCATTGGTCACAAACGTGGACAGACCTCTGGCATAGCACACCACCAGCACAACGCATCGTTGCAACTTCTTACCAAGTTTAATTGTTGCTAACGCAGCCACATAAACCCAGCGTGTTCCGTAAGACATAACAGCTTAAACAGACAAGATGCTTTTAAGGCAAGATTTTGGCAGGCAAAACACGGACTTTTTCTACTATTCTGTGTCAAAATGTTTATTTCTAAAAAGCTCTACTTGAACTTCATTACGTCTTTTCAGAACTCCAGCTCCTAACCCCAGGCAGACCCTCCCCGCTCCCGGCGGAGGCCGAGGCCGAGGCCTCCCCTAACTACGGCGGCGGGCGCCCCCTCGCGCCAAAATGGCGCCTCCACCGCGCCGCCCAACGGCTGGGGCGGGGCGGGAGAGCGCGGGCGCGGCCCGCCCTTCGCTCTCGGCTGCCCGCGGCAGGTGGGCGCATGCGCGCTCCTCTCGCCGGTTGAAGCGTGGCGCCGCCTGGCGGCGCCGCCCGGCCCGGGCTGGGGCTGGGCGCGAGCGGTCGTGGGGGAGGTGTTGGACGGGCTGCGGGGCGGGAGGCCTCGTCTCGGTGTCTGAGGGGAGCTTGGCAGCCTGGGGCGCTGCTCTGCGGCGTGGGGTACACCTGCGTGGCTGGCGTGGTTGTTGACAGCCCCGCGGTTTGTGCAGTGGGGTGCGGGCCCAGTGCCTGCACCTTAGCCCTGCACTGAGGTAATGGGAGCGTGTCTTCCTTGCAGATTCAGAGGGGACTGTGCTGCGTAGGGAGGAGATAAACATAACTTTAGAAGCGGAGCCAGGCTCCTGTGCAGGGAATACAGGCAAGCCTGTTTGGTACAAAGTCGCTTGCTGTGCCAGTGCACCTCCAGGTACGAGGCAGAATACCTTCTTTCACCAATGTGCTGTTCCAGGTGCACATATGTGTGCAAGGGTTGGTGTGCTGCTTTTGGGGATGTACTGCCTACAGTGACTGAAATACAAATACTGAACATATGAAAACATTGTCACTTGCTTCACAGCTGAATGTGTGTATATATATTTATATGCATATTTGTGTGTGCTAGGGTTCACTAAGAGTGACACTAATAGTCATTATCACTAAATAGTCAAAACTATCACAGAATCACAGAATCTTTTGGTTGGAAAAGACCTTCAAGATCATCAAGTCCAACTGTACCTGTCCACTACTAAACCATGTCCCTAAGCGCTTCGTCTACCCATCTTTTAAATACCTCCAGGGATGGGGACTCGACCACTTCCCTAGGCAGCCTGTTCCAAAATTTGACAACCCTCTCCGTGAAGAATTTTTTCCTAATATCTAATCTAAACCTCCCCTGGCACAACTTGAGGCCGTTTCCTCTCGTCCTATCGCTTGTTACTTGGGAGAAGAGACCGACACCCACCTCGCTACAACCTCTTTTCAGGTAGCTGTAGAGGGCGATAAGGTCTCCCCTCAGCCTCCTCTTCTCCAGGCTAAACAATCCCAGTTCCCTCAGCCGCTCCTCATAAGACTTGTGCTCCAGATCCTTCACCAGCTTTGTTGCCCTTCTCTGGACATGCTCCAGCAACTCAATATCCTTCTTGTACTGAGGGGCCCAAAACTGAACACAGTACTCGAGGTGTGGCCTCAGCAGTGTATCCAAAATTAGATATCAGTATACAATATTGTGAAACTGATACTATATTGTAAGCACTGATCACCACCGTCATCGATGGCCTTAGTCACCAAGGTGGAAGTGGTTAGGTTCAAGAGCTCTCTAATGAGAAAAGCTGAAACCAAAGTGGGCTTCATCTTCCCACCTCCCAGCAAATTTGTGATCTTGTAGTTCTATAAGATGTTTGAATTTCTAGACAATGCCACATTTCTCTGCTTTGGCTGCAGTAGCAGCTCTATTGGACTATGATCTGTGTAGAGAAAGGCCACTCAGATTCAAAGGGAGAAAGGAAAAACGTTGTTAGTCGGGTATTTTAACTGCTCGTGTTTTGAGTTCTTTTTCTCTGGCAATAAGACAACTTTGAGGCAGCAGTGAAATAAGCGCCGACCAAACTATGAAATTACAAAGGTCTTTAACAGTCTCAGAGAACCCACCTTTCCTTCCAAGCAGGAATGATGATGTGCATGGCAATTCAAGTGATAATTAAGACGATAAAAGCCCCAAAGTTCCTATAACAATCACGGGGGGGGGGGCAGGGGGGGAAGCAAATGCTGTTCTGTTAAAAAACTCTTTCTGCTATTCTGAGTAAATAATAACTATTTCATTGCTAATGTTTGGGTTTTTTTAAAGAGTAAAGAGCAATTTCCTCAGTATATATCACACTTGTTCAGCATGCCAGACCACAGCATATGTCTTGAGGAAGGAAAAGTAGTTTCATTGTTTCTTTATCCAGGAAAATCTTTAACATTCATCGTCATACTCTAAATTTTAAAATGTGAATTCTGCCAAATCAGTAATACACACACACGGAAACATTACAGATATACAGATGTTATGCCTTTGTTTTATGGAGTAGGTATATTTTAAGAAGTGTGAGGAAGTTGGACATACTCCAGAGATCTTTCTATAATTTCTCAAGTTAGCTAAAGTTACAAATTCTGTCCTTGCACTTCCACAGTATAATTAAATTTTGTGAGTTGAAGTTTCAGCTCTGTTCTGCTGCATTGCATTCATAGTGACCTTTTGTTGGTGGATTAAGTGGCTGTTGCACGTGCAATACAGACAAATACTCATCTGAATAGAGGCTTGGGTGCATCCACTTCTAGCATTAGTACTCTAGAAAGTTATGTATGGCTTCCTTCCAATTCTGCCTATTTTATCCGTTTCTCTGCCTCCCTACATACATCTCTTCAGACTCACACTGTACTTTTCATATGGCTGAGAAGGGAACTCGGAGATCTTCCTAGTCAATCCTAGCTTAAGTGTGGTCAGTGCCGTTTCCCCACAGGGGGCAAGCAGCTCCTCGCCCCCTTCCAGACTTGGCAGGGGAACAGGTTTTGCAGAGAACACAACAGGGCTGCTGTTGTCCACTGCAGCCTCTCTGGGGTTTGGAAATTAAAACGTGCTTTCCTTCCACTCTAGTTCTTCCTCAGGCTTTGCTAGAGCAAGCCCCCACCAACAGCCAGGCAGGCCAGAAGCCAGAGTCAGGTCACCCTGACTCAGCAGCAGTGACCTGAGGCTACTATTGTGAACTTAAGAAAAATTTGCAATAGCAAACAGCAGCACTGTAGAGAAATACACTCTGGAATCATCTGCCCACCTTGTGGTGTGTCCTGATTTCAGCTGGGATAGAGTTCATTTTCTTCCTGGTAGCTGGCATAGTGCTGTGTTTTGGATTTAGTATGAGAAGAATGTTGATAACACACTGATGTTTTAGTTGTTGCTAAGTAGTGCTGACACTAGTCAAGGACTTTCTAGCTTCCCATGCTCTGCCAGGTGCACAAGAAGCTGGGAGGGGGCACAGCTGACCCAAACTGACCAAAGGGCTATTCCATACCATACAACATCGTGTTCAGTATATAAACTGCGGGGAGTTGGCCAGGGGGCAGCGATTGCTGTTCGGAGATGGGCTGGGTATTGGTCAGCGGGTGGTGAACAATTGCATTGTGCATCACTTATTTTGTATATTATTGTTGTTGTTATTATTATTATTATTATTTTCCCTTCCTTTTCTGTCCTATTAAACTGTCTTTATCTCAACCCACGAATTTTGCTTTTTTTTTTCCATTTCTCTCCCCTATCCCACTGGGGAGGGGGAGAGTAAGTGAATGGCTGTGAGGTGTTTAGCTGCCTGCTGGGTTAAACCGCAACATGATATTAAATCATGAAGATAAACAGTCCCCTATATCTCCGCTGTTCCCATAGAGGTGTAGCTCAAATGCGTTAGAGGAACAGCCTGTTCTCTATCGGCACAGCATCACTACCTCAGCTGTCTCCTGTACTGGCAATACATTATAATCCAACTTGTTTACTGCACTGGCCCAGTGGTAATGCAGGTGGCCTACTGCCCAGAACTGGTGGCCATTTTCTTGCCCATTTGACTTTTTGATTCCCCGTGTTTCAGGGAGAAGTGCTCTTTGATGACTTCTCGTTATTGTAAGCAGTTGATAGGTTTGGTCAGTTGTCACAGAGGACCTGAGCTCCTGCTGCCTGCTACACAGTGAGATGCTCATCTGCCTTCTGTAACTGGTGCATCAAATCCCAGGAAGGAATGGTCATCTCTTCCCTGTCTCACTGGGCAGCACTTCACCTGAGCAAGCTTGAAGACCTCTGTTGGGCTTGGGCCTTGGAGGGTTTGGGAAGGGTGTGGTGAGAATGGTGTATTTCTCCAGAGTCACTCATCTGCAAATGCTGGAGCTTCTTTCTATATTGTGAGAGAAACTCATTGGCTTGAGGTTTGTCAAACCTGGTAGCCCAACAGAGGCAAGGCTGCCGCAGCTGCATGTTGCCACATGTAGTCAGTAGTGAGGTGGCCTATTGCACGTATTCCCAATAGGCCCACAGATGCTGTACACTGTATGTTCGTGTGTGTATATATATACACACACACACATACACAGCTGACCACAGAAACACAGGTGGCACAAACAGCCTAATCCTGTTCCCCTCTTTGGCAGTTAAAGGTTTTTTAGTGTGAAATGCGTACACATATACAATATGGATCCTTCAGGAGTTGGCCTTAGATACTCAGTCTGTCCAGTAACTGACCCTAGGCCCTTGGCCTTCCAGTTTACTTTGCATGACCTACACAGACCAACATCTACACATATGCACTATGGATCTCCCCAGTGACTGTCCCTGGATCCCCTGCTCTCCCCTTGACTAATGCACAGAGACATATACACGCAGATCGGTCTCAGTCGACACCTGACCTCACGGTCTCTCCAGTAACTGGCTTGGACCTCCTGGTCCCTCCAGGAGCCAACTGTCAGACCACTCTGGTGTGACCAGTATCCAGCCCAGACCTATGGCAGCTCCAACACTATCCTACTCACCGGCTAATCCAACTTGATGTTTGCAGGTGTGCACACACTGACATACACCCCTGCACAGTACACAGTCTCCTCCAGAGAAGAAGCATGCTCCCTTAATCCAAAATTATTGCACCTGCACTTGCTCAAATCATACCTCTCAGGTGAACTTTTCAAAGACTACTGGAACAGGAGTTACCTTTCACTTACAACATCAAATAATGTCTCAGTGTGATGTCTCTGAAGGTGGATCCAGTGTCCTCCACCACATTTGCCAGTGCTAACATAATTTCACCTACAGTCTCAGGAAAGATAATGGCCTAGATGGACCTCACACCAGAACAGGTCTCTCACACCTTCTTATCTGCAAGAACAAAACACAAGAGTTTCTCACTCTTACTGGCTTTAACATTTGTTCTCTATTGTTTCTTCTAAGGGCTGAATTTGCTAGGAACCATTCCGGAGCAGATCTTAGCTGAAGGATCCACATTCTGCACCAAATTACACCTTTTCAGCCAGGCTGGCTCCTAAATAGAGCATGATCTTAAGACCAGCACTTGTCTTTTCTAATCTGTCTAGTTGTTGTGGACAAAGCAGTCTCATGTTGGGAAATTTCACAGATTTTTAATTTATTGCCAACTACATATTTTTTAATTACTGATTCAGGGGTACTGAGAAACAGGAAATGCCTAGGGAAAACACCTCAGCTTCAATCCAGACACCTTTCCTCCCCTCTTCTAGTCTCCACTCCCCTTGCTTTTGCCAAATGTTACACTCAGTCCCTTCAGCGAGGCACCAGGCAGCGCAGGAGGTTGGCATCACACGTAGTGGTTTCCTTTCTTGCTACTCCACGTTTCTTAGGCTTTTCAACCACTCCAGTGTGGATTCCTCCCCAGACTGCAGTCCCCTTCAGGGTAGTACCTGCTTCTGCAGGGATTCATTCATGGGCTGCAGTCCCCTCGGTATGTATCTGCTCCTGTGTCGTCTTCTGTGTGTCGTCATGTGTATCCTCACACATCTCCTCCCAGCAGCTGCTCTTCGTTATCAAATATGTTTTCACAGAGGTGCTATATGCTTCTCTGGTTCAAGTTTTGGCACATGGTGGGTTGGCGTCTGTTGCCAAGCCAGCTGGAACCAGCTGTGACTGAAGGGCAGTCCATGACCTTCTCCTACACAGGTCACCCCTGTAGCCCCCCCACTACCACAAATCAGCCAGTTATGCCCAATGTACCAGTTTCTTTCAGTCTTGGGAAACCCAGGATCTTTCTAGTTAGGAGTCGTATTTAGGCAGAAGCATTTTCAGTCTCACCTCAGCAGCTCCACTGGCCAAATTTCCCCGGCCTCTCGCTGCCCTCGGGTGGATAGTGGTGCTTGTCAGCTTTGTCTGCTATGGCGCACCAGGCAGGTTTAAGGAGCTTCCTTTCCTGCAACACCGTATCCTTCAGCAGATAAAAAGAGAGCAACATACCTGTTAGCGTCAATATATTGGCTCGAACCAGTCATGGCACGTGAGTAGCGGCGTTCCAGGATTTGAACATTGAGAATCCCTAAACATCTTTGACCAATTGCTATAAAACCAGAGAGCTTTCCTTTTGAGCCTAGACGCATTCTGGGGCATAAGAACTGAAGAGCTGAGAGCAAAGATGCTCAAATGGTCTTTGAGATATCTCAGACAGGTGTTAGGGTGAAGATTTGACCTGTTGATAATAGTTGTCATTTTCAGTCCTGGGGTCAGAAAATCTGCCGAATTCTATTTCAATTCTAAGTAGGTTTTAGCTGGGATCAGGAGCAGGACTTCACTGGTGGAAGGCTTGTCTGTATTTCTTTCTGAACCAGAACAGTCAAGTTTGGAAGGACAGTAGCATTACTGACAGTAACACAGAATGACTCAGAAGGCATAGTGGAAGTGAAACTCTCCCTTCTTGGTAGGGAGTTCACAGACAGCTGGTTCTGTAATGGAGTGCAAACAAACCCTCAGAAAAAAACACCCCTTCTTCCCTCTGCACACCTCTTCCCTTCTTTTTGTTCTCCCATCCCCTTGCCGCACATTGCACTCAGTCCTGTTGGTGATGTAATGGGCAGCGCAGGAGACTGGGGTCAGTGGTGGTTCCTCCATCAGTAGCAGTCCCTTTAGAGTCATGCCTTGCAGGCCCTGCTCGGACAGCTACATGGCTCTGGCCCATGCTCAGGCATGGTATTCTCTTTCCTCCTCCTCCAGCCTGGTTGTTTTTTCTTTTGTGCTGGCACTTTCTACCCTTTCTTGACTACGTCTCTTCCAGAGGCGCTATGAACTCATCTGATGGGCTCAGAGGCACCACCAGCTTGGCTGATGTGCTCAGCTGTGCCCTGCGGTGGGTCTACTGGTGCCAGCTGGAAGTGTCTGTGACTGGTGCAGCTGTGACCTTCCCACAGAGGTCACCCCTGCAGCCCCCCCCTCAAAAAAACCCCTGCCCCTGCCAATTATGCTCAATACAAAGATGTATGTAATTTTACAAATTACATTACTTCCCTGTGCCATGGGAGAGACGGTGCAGTGAGGGAGAGCAGTTGGGCAAGCTGGTGGTGTGGTTTCTTTCACAAGCTCCTCGTTCTGCATGACAGATGGTGCAATCCTGGAGGGAGGCTGGGTGGGACAGTGTGGTGGTTCCTGCCATGCTCTGTCATCCTAGCAGAGGGTCATGGGTGGGTTATGGGTTTCCCTGGGCTCTTCTCCACTCCCTGAGTTCCCCGGAGGTTGCAGAGATGGTCCTGCTTCCTGGAGCAGGGTCATAGTTCCTCCCTCCCCAGAGTCTTTTTTCAGCCACCTCCTGTTACCCCAGTACCTTTCCATGTCCTTAGTTACAGGATTGGTTAAAGAATACCTCATTGACAATGACACCATTTGTTTTCTGATTTGTTGTTTTCCAATTCTTGCTTCAGTTACTTCTGGATGCTTTTGCACTTCTTGATGATCAACAGGTCATTTGCACAGCTTGGCTGCCTGTGTCCTTGAGCGCACCAAAACCATTCCCTCCAGGGATGGAGCCCTGGCTGGCAAAGACCCCGGCCCTTGATGCACTTCAACACAAGCATACTGACCAGTAACCTGTTTACATATGTCCAGCTCCTTTTATCCCCTTTCTTCTGTATTCTTCCACACTTATTCCTCCCCAGTCCAATTCGATCTTTCCCTTCCCCTGTCTTTGGTCCTTCCCCTAAACATCCCATAGTAAGTCTTGCACAACCCCAAAATGTTCTTTCCAACTTCCCATAGTGAGTCCCATGCTCCTGTAGGCAGTAATTCTCTCTGAGTCTGTAAATGTGATTGATGGGGAGTGTCTTCCATTGACTCAGCTGGGGATATCCTCTCAACCCATGGGGCTGGTTGCTCCCCTGTGACAGCCCTTGGAGCAACCCCATCAGGGGCTCAGCCGGCTCTGGTGCAGTTACTGGGATTCCCCTGCCTGTCATAGTGCCTCTGCTCATTTGTGTTCATGGGGATGAGCCTTCAGTCACATAACCTAGCAGTCTGTAAACTCTGTCCTCATTTAGGTTCACTTCTTGAAGATCTTTGGGATAAAAGGTCCCTGAATAGCTCTGTGACAGTAGTCTCTTAAGCAGTACAAGGGGAGGGTATTTAACCCCTTCTGCTGATTTCATCTACTATGAAAATTTCATGTTTGCTAATACCCTTTTACAAACCTCTTATTTGTTCTAAATATCCTCATGTGATGTGTTCTTTTTGAGCAGAGGCATAGTCTCTTAAATTTTTAAGAAACTTTATTCACTTTTAAATGGCTTTAAATTCCCATGGGCAGAGGGAAGACTTCCTGCCCTAAAGGCACTCAGTCTACCTCCAGTGTAAACAAGGTGGGGCTTCAGCTGGAAGCGCAAGGGATGGCATTCAGGGTGAAAGATCACGGGACCTACTTCCAGTTACAAAGCCTAAGACAAGCCTTTGCACCAGAAGTAGGGGTGCAGGGCAGCTGTCACTTTTTTGGAATGAAAGTTGTCTATGTGGTGCATCCAGTGGTCACGGGGAGACTGGGTGGTGTAGCGCTGTACTCAGTGATACACAGTCTAACATTTATTTGCCTAGGATGATGGGTATAGCAAGTGGATAATGATTCCCGTTCTGCAAATGTGCGTATCACACACAGATCGCAGCTTCAGCTCCACCAGTCCAGTTTAGACCAGTCCTATACCAGTAACCTCAGAGGAACAGGTCACTCATTCTGACTGGTTGACATGCTTGGGTCTATGAATGACAGCTTAGCTTCTGTGTGTTGCAGTTCTTGGGCTTCAGCTTCTACATGGTATCAGACGACCATGTATGGTGGTCACTCCAAAGGGCTATTGTCTTAGCTATTTATTACCTGTTATATTAGATCATTGACATCAGCTGGCAATGGCTCTGCTAATCACATGGCCTGAGGCCCAATCTCTTTGACATCCTGCATCCCTGAGGCCAATTAGTAGTTGCCCCTGCAATTTCTATAACCCTCTAATCTCCCACCCAAGTAATTTACAAGAAAAGAAACATTACCTGTGTTACCAGCTCATACTGGATTATCTAGTCAGTTCAAGTTTGGCAGATGTAATCACAGCTCATTTGTCTGGGCAATTCTTCCAGGTAGGCTAAAGTCAGTGGCACCTACCATACACGGAAGTTCTTAATTTAATTTTTGCAAACAGTGCAGGGAGACTTGTCTGCCCATCCTGAATTAGCTCAGCAATTACATTTATGTATCAGTGTCTTCTATGTCCTTTGTGAGGCCTGCAACGGTATAAAGCATGAGAAGAGTTGCAGGCACTGGACAGGACAGAGACATTGGGAAGGCAATTAGAAACAATACTCCGCTTAAGAAATTATCAGAGAATGCATCTGAAGCAAAACTGGGAATCTAGGAAAAAGATGACCATGACAGCGGGCAATGAACTGTAGGGTTCCTTCAGAGATGCAACGCTTACAGAAAGTACCTCTTTGATCAATGTACCCAAAGGGTCCACGGCACAAAGCTCAGACAAAGTATTCTTTGTTAGCGGAAATCTATATTGTTTCACACACCAGCATTTCCCAAACAGAAAAGAGATGTAGGAGATAGACTTCATCAGAGCAAAGAATGCACAGAATCCTAGAAGGAGTCCTTCCAAATGACAAATGGAAGAGTGAGGTGTAAGATTGATGAATGACAAAAAGGAAGGCATGAGAACAAATACTTCACTTGTTTTACATCGTAGAATAAATTGCCATCTTAGCTTTGGTCCTTAATCTCACCTAAAGGCAATCTTAATCCTGCCTAAAGACAGATTCTTATGCAGTTTAGGCATTAGCTCTGAAATGTCAATGTGCATGAATTCAGTTCAGTATTTTAGTGGAGCAGGTTGCATGTTCCTGTATTTTCCTGACACTTTACTGAGTTAGATGCGCTTCTGTAACTGTGGCTATCTAAGATGCCATCTTAGATGTCTAAGATGGCAAGATTTGTGGAGAGAGATACCATCTATTACACTTGGAGTAAACGGACTTTTGGGAGGGAAATACAATTCTTGTTGTACGTCTGATCTAGACACAGCAAACATCAAGCTGGGAGTGATTGCTCTGAGTATAAGATAATATTACTAACATTTTGAGGGAGGAGATAGTGGCAAAGAGGGGTGAGACAATGATGGGCCTATAAATCAGAGAGGTTGTTTGCTTGTGTGGAACAGGGATGACTTAACGGTTGGTAAGATGTGAGGAAAAGTATAAAAATATTCAGTGGTTATAAACTTTTATTGAGTAAATACTCAGTCCTTGGTTTTTAATATTCTGAAAAGTCATACTTTTAGTTCCCAGGCTTGTCTTTGAAGTTATGTTGTAGGTCCTTCTGGAAGATCAAGTCTGAGGAGTTAGGAGAAGTTTTCCTTGTCCCAGCTGGGTGTTTCTGTTCTTCACTGACTGCCTCTGTGAGTTCATTCTGCTGTGGAGTAGTTTCACTTGCACCATCTCCACAGAGCCATTTCAATGCCTCATGATCTGTGTGTAGAGATTTATTTATTTATTTGTTTAGATATTTATCTATATTGTGCAGGTATCATCTATAAATCCATCCACGGATTCTGATTACTCAGTTGTGCAGCTTTTTTTTTTTCAACATTTATAGTGATGTTCTACCGTGCACATGTCTATCTCAACATAAGGAACACCCTTGTCAAACAAGGACATCTTCTAAGAGGTGTACCTTTGAGTGAATGACCACATTACCACACAGAGACTTAGGACACTATAAAAAATATACTCACCAACCATTTATTTGTTGAAATCTATACAGGAAATCATTAATAATACCATAAACTGAAAGAAGCTTATAACTCCTACCATATTTTCCTAGAATATTCCTTCCTCCTTCACCTGTAAAAAGCTTCAGGTGTGCCAGACACAGTATCAGAAATAAATTTCCAGCAACAAATAACAAATGCAATAAGATGATGCTAAGCAATAAACACAAAACTTTCCAACACATTCCCCTTTACTCCGGGTTTTTTTCACCATCTTGCCAGGTGAATGTTCTCTCTGCACTTCTTTGCTATTCCATCACTTCTTACCACTGTAAAACTGGCATAGTGAGATGAGCCCCAGCATAACATGGAGCTGTTAACCACGGCGAACTCAGAGGTGAACCCTGGCACCTGGGTGCGAGAGCAAGAAGTTGAACCTGAGCAGCTGCAACATCCCATTGCTCCTGTTGGTACTGGTGAGGATTTCTGTGGACCATGGGGTTAGCAGTCCTGGTGTTCTGCAGGTTTCCTACCCAATTGCCTTTGGTGACTGAGAAGATACAAGCACTCTTGGAAACTTGCGGAAGGGAAGGCTTACACCAAGAGTGGCGTTAAAATCTCGGCCTCAACCTGCCGCTCCTGCTGACCCCCCCTTGGCACTCCCAGCTGGCAGCGGGAGCATTAGCTTCAGCAAGAGTTGGAGTGACTCACTAATTAACACCACAGGAGGAAGTGTGAAACCCATCAAATACTATAAACTGCAAAAAGTAAGAAGGGCAGTAGATTTGTTCTCATACCCCTTACAAGATTTTGGGGCAGACTGATCATTTCACCATAGTGCTGTTCTGCCACTCGGATACTAAATTTATATGTGTGCATCAAAGAGGTCTGTGGAAGAAACATTACCAGAATGTTGTGGTTTAAGAAATGTCCTTCCTGCCATCAGGTGAAACCTACCTGGCTTGATGACATCTCAGAGGAAGGAGAGTCATTGCTCATTAGTAGGGAGTATCCCACCTCCAGTACTACTCTATCAAAAAAAAAAAAGATAGCTGCCAGCATCTTCCAACAGCTTACATCTGTTGAAACTTTCTCTGTGATAAAATGAGCAGCTGTATCAGCCTCCAGACCAGTAGCCTAGGCAACTAAAACAGGCATGGATGGCATCTTGCTTCCAGACTGGTCCCTCAGTTCTCTTAGGTTCTTGGGTGGCAGCAGAAAGCATAGTTTCTCAGTCTCAGGTTGACTGGGGTTGAGAATCAATTACTTTCATCTGTGCTTCTCTAAACTTCCATGTAATCATGTGTCCACATTATTCAGGAGCACTGTGATCTATGTAATCCCTGGTGACCTATCCACTTACCAAAGGTTGAGTAAAATCCATGTCAAGTCAAAAAATGACAAAGTGAAAAGAAATGAAGAATTTTTAGATTGCAAGGTCTTGGATTTATGGCTTAGTGCGGTCATCTAGCTAATAATGCAGTAGATTTGGAAGTTTGGGTTTGTTTGGCTTTTTTATTATTTCCCAGAATTTAGGTTTGATTCACCCTTCCTGGGAAGAGCAGATTCAAGCTGCCAATGCCCAAGTGGTAGAAACTGTCTGAGGGAAAATCAGGTTCATGTTGCTGCTTTAACCTCTCCACTTTAGCCATTCCAGCTACTCAAAGCATACCCATTTTTGATAGCTGCTTCTGGCTGCTGGTCAGAGATCTTTGTGATGGACTGCATGCTGTTAGGGCCTCTGTACTCACTGGTAAACTAACAAAAACTGAATGACTTAGAGATAAAAGTCACCCACCTTGTCCACTCCACAGCAGACACGACAAATGCAGGTTCCCTAGGTAGCATTTAACATATGACACTCAAAAGGTCCCAGATGAAGGTATAAGGTTGTGCTTTGGATATATGTGAATTTATATACCACTGTCTTTCTACAGTGACAAGCTTAGCCAGACAGACCAGACTCTGGAGGCCTGAAAATATTTGCAAACATATTTAGCTCAACTGTAAATGCTGTAGGCAAATTGACTTCGCTCACCTGTTAGGAATGAAGTGAGCTGTGTAACTCATTAGTGTGAGGTTCTTCCAGCCCAGATGTGCAAAGGACAGCAATATGCTGTGCATCTAAGCTAGTGAGCACATACTTTAGGCTCTAAAGACCTGTGGGTGTTAGCCAGGGTGGTGATCCATGCAGGATCTAGGTATTACATAATGAGCAAAGTCCACTTAAAATTTTGCCCTATTCACATTCGGCAAGTATCAGAGCTAGCGATATCACACACCTCACATCTCTGTTTCACATGCAAACACTTCTTGTATCTAAGTGCCACTTTTGTCAGAACACTTACAAAAGGTCCCTAGGAATCACCCATAATCATGTCCCATGTAGAACTGCAAGAACTGGACTGATTTTACCCTTCTGAAGGTTCATTTATCTGAGTTAACATTGCTTTATTTTAATTGTTACTCAAAGGAGCAATTAGTCAAGTACAGGCTACATGCAATTTATTTTTTACAAGAATAGCTGGTAAAAGTAGAAGGGAGAAATGTGCAGGGTTCAGGAGGAAACCCACTCAGAGACACACACAGACACACAATCACTAAGCCCTGCGGACTGACTGGCCAGCCCAAAAGGTCCCTGGAGAGTCCGGATTCTCGGAGCTGGCGGCATCCTGCAGCTTCAGCTCAGCATGCACAGCAAGATAAATCCCTCTGGCAGCTCCTGGCTGTGCCTTTTATAGTCTGGGCTGCCAGGCCAAGGCTCTGCTGGAAGCTTCTTGTGTCGCCCGGATGAGTCTCCCAGGGCCAGCCACGCATGCACATCCCAGCCAGACTCATCTGGGGGCTGCAGGATGTGATCTCCCGAGCGGTGCATGCAAACCCCCCTTCTGACTTCACCCTGCCCTTGGCCAGGTGAAGGGCCAAGGTGCCCTTGGTCGCACTCATCCAGGCTGTGGAGATGCAAGGGCTACCCAAGCCTACAGGGGAAACATACCAGTCTCACACTGGTGACCACATAACACATTGGAATAACAAAACCAGGCTCAGGCAATGAGAACACTCATCATAACAAACTGCCCCACAGAGTTACAAAAGAAATGTGGTTTCAGATATGCCCCTAACCAGCCACAGGCAGTTATGCTATTAGCTGCATCTGTGCCTGACATTAACAGAGGAAAACAGCAGACTGGGAAAAAAATGTCGCCCATCTCCTCTCCCTGTCCTTTTCACTATGAAAGTGCCCATTCATATGAGTACCCACTCGCTGCTGACCTTCTGCCAGCAACAACCTGCTTCCCAGCTCACCCAGCCTACTCTGCTCAGTTCTCAGGCTCTCTGCCCCAGCTCCCTCACCCCAGCCCAATCTGCAGAAGAGGCTGCTGTAGTTCTGTTTACCAGAAGTCCTAGGATTTCTGCTTATTTGGCTCTAATGCCCTTACCAGCCATCTGAGGCCTGTTAGTGTTTGTTATCCCATGTGGTTCTGAGACTTTAAAAGAAATCTGAGGAATCTATTGCTCAGCAGATTTAGCATAACACGATACTTAGCTGAAGATCCCGGGGGGGCAAAGAAATTTCTCCGGCGGGCATCTCTACTGACAGAATTGTTCTGTTACCGTAGGTAAAGGTACTTTCACAGAGGCTCAATACACGCAGTTTGTTCCACCGGGAAATGAAGAGTGCATGTCCCTGTCATTTCCAGTATTACACCGTTTCTCAAGACAGTTTGCATTGTTCTCTCTGGGAGGATCTAGATCACTAACTCACCTTCTCCCTTTCGCCACTTGCCCAGCCCATCCTGACCACTTGGCACTCGTTCCTCTGCTTGTCGGTCTGCCTCTTTTCCAGCTCGCACTCCTCCGGCCGGCCCCTGCCCAGCTCCCCCCGACCAGAGAGCTTCCTTTCAGCTCCCGGCCCCTTTTTCACCTGCTGACATGGTTCCTCCTTCCTTCCCCGCTCCTTCCTTTCTGGTCCCACTTCGCTTTGCAAATCTCACGCTTTAACAGCCCGGTTCTCTCTCACCTGATTTTCCGGGCCGGCCTGGTTCCCCCTCCCGCTAGCATCCCCCTTCTCCCGGCCCACCCCTACACTTGCTGCTCTGCTGGCTGAGCTGGACCCGGGCCAGGGGCTGTAGCCGCAAGACAGCGTCCTCGCCGCAGCACGACGGCGGGCGGCCGGCGGTCCCCTCCGCAGAGCCCGCCGCGCTGCCCGCCCGCCC
>VYZW01022513.1:42876-61140 GCA_013401315.1 Balaeniceps rex
CCAAACCTGCCGGCCCCCGGGCACACCCTGCCCCGCAGCCCCGACACTGCCGCCCCCCCGGCACCGTACCCTCATTGTCCGACACATCTCCTGCCCCAAGGAGTTTGCCTTGCCCCCCAGCGCATCTCGCTCTGCGCCCACCTGGTTGCTGTGCCCCGAAGAGCCCTCCACACCACTGCCATCCAGCCTTACCACCCCATTGCCTGCCGGTGCCCCCCAGCCCCGTGGCCCACCATCCCTCTCGACCCGCTGCCCACCAGTTCCGCCCCCCCAGGAGCTTCCTCCTTCCCCAGCCTTTCCCTTCACACCCACCGGGGAACGGCTACCCTTCCCCTCCCAGCTCGCACTAGGGGGTAACAAGTGGCCTTGTCGTGTTTCTCCTTCCCTCCCTCATCTTTGCCCTGAAGCCCTGGACCTAGGGTAGCAATCCCTCCTCCACATTTTTTTTCCTTCTTTGCAGCAGGAGGCCCCTGCTTCACTCTGCATTTCTTACTTTGTCATCACCTCAGAACTCATCCTCCCCTGCAGTATTTCCCTCTGCCATAACTCTCCCTCCCATGCAATCTGGAGACACCAGGCCACCTCCCTGCTCTTCCTTCTTCCAGCACAGCAAGCACCAGTGCAGCCTTGGCAGTGTGGAAGCCACCAGGCAGCCAGCTGCAGTCCCCTATTAGCGTTTTATCTGTCTTCTGCACCTGCTCTGCACTGATGGTTGCCAGGAGCCTTCACTAATACCTCAATCATTTATACTGTAGCTAAACTAGCACAAATGCTGCACTATTAAATCCTTTCCTTTCTCCTCACTGTCACAAACAGGTAGCAGAACTACCCTCTTTTCCTGCCCCAAAAGAGTCTCAGTCATTCCCCAACATAAAAGCTGGTACTATCATTCACTCACTCTTGTGGCTCTTGTATCTGTAGTGCTTGCCACTTCAGGCAAGTCGTGTATGGATTTTAGTCTGGACCTGGGGTTCAGTAGGTATGAACTCAGGTGGGAAGCTAATGCGTAGCCCATCTACGTGGTACCTGACCCACCACATCTTGTTACTGGGGTGCTAGCAGTAGGGTTGAAGAGGGTCTCTTCGCTGTCCAGAATCGATTCTTTTATGTTCCCTGTCTTCTGCTGCGACAGTTGTGCAGATTCTCACACTCAACTGAAGAGGTGGGATTTCACTGTGTTACCAGGGTCACCAACCCTTTTTTTTCAATAACAAGCATTACAGTGAAACAACAAAGAACTTTCCTGGGCTTGCATGAGTCACAACTTTATACATATTTTTGCAGGCAGGCCTCTGAAGGGTTAGCAAAGAAATTAATAGTGATAATGGCAAGCTCTTAGCATTTTTCATCCTCCTCGTGCTTTCCAGCAAAGAACATAAAATACTTGTAAACAAGTGACTAAGAATGTATCAACTCTTTATTTTGAATTTGCTGACAATTAGCCAGGATGGCCAATGACAAGGCGCTTGACTGAAAGGAATGCAAATGCAGAGAGTTTTGCATACATTTTAAACCAAATGATAGCCATCCTTTAACCCAGGAATGCTCAGGGGATATACGGTGATGAGTCATGCATTCAGTTGCTTTTAAATTTACCATTAGTATACATCTGTGTTTTTTTCTAATACCCAGAAGAAAAAAAGTGAAGAAAATAGTTTTAAACATTTGTGTTTGTTTATCTGCTAAGAGTTTCTTGTCAGTTGGTGTACCAAGTATCATAGTGTTTATTGTATAGTCTGTTTTACACTTACTCAAGTAAATTATAAATATTTTACTAAGTTATACACCACGGGTTAAAATCTTGCACACTCTGTTCTCTGCTAATGGAGAAGACTACGGATCACAAGCAAAGATGGTCTTGGGAAGGAACTAATTATTCCAAGAAGTAATCTGATTTTGTGGAACGCCAAGCAGTTTGCAGTTCTGATTCCCAATTCTGCTCTGGTTCACTTGCATTGGTACTTCAGAGGAGGTAAAAGCTGGCTTTAAAGCTCCCTGGGGAGTTCCCTGCATGCAGGGCAAACTACTGGCTGCATAATAACCCCCTTCTTTTGGTCCTGGGCATTAGGGACATTCCCAGGGGAAACGTAAGGTGTGACACACCTGCCATCAGGCTGTCTTTCAAGAAAGCATTTATTTTCTTGGAGAAATTGTTTTGGAAAAATTCTTACCTGTGTCTAGTTCATTCATGCTGCTGTATTTGAACTGGATTTCATGCATGGTCTTAGAAATCATCTTTAACATGCACTGTTTGCATTACATCTCAAATAAAGTAATTCTTACCACTTCCACAAGAAGGGTGAGCAAGCTGCAAACACTGGTGCCGGACAGTTTACTTGTTTTGAGCTCACACAGGGCAGACTGTATTTACTTTGACATCAGTAAGGCATCACTAAGCAGAATCTCCCATTGTGCTAGGTGCCATATGGACAACAACATAATCAATAACTTTAACACTTTAGTAGAACAAGAACCTACAGACTTGCTTAGTATAGACTCAGGTCCGTAATGCAGACTAGGGTAAATGAGGGGTATGCCCTAGGTTTCTTTCTATCTTGACATTAATTGTCATTTAGAGCAATCTGCTGCTTTGGCTGTGTTTCACATTGCCTACTTTGCTGTGATTTTTTTTGTTTACTTAATTTTCCTGTATTTAAATCCAACAATACATTTAAATCATGAAATGTCCAAGGCTATAAAGTGCTTGGTAGTAGTGCTAGGACCAAGAGTTCATTTCAAGAACACAGGGGAGATGTGGAGATGCCTCAATTACATTAACCTACTTTTTAGTAGACTATGATATTAGATACATTCTGTTTCTAACACACTGTTCTAAAACACTGTCCTTATTCTTCTTTTTGAGTAAGCAATAGGTATTTTCAAAATTAATACCATTACAACGTAGTCTTTAGTCGTAGTATAAAAATAAGTCTTCAAAATTAGATAAAACTTTTAGTGAAAGTTTGCTTCATCTGGTAAAGATCAGTAAGATCATGATGAGGAAGAAACACTGTGACTGATTTAAAGTCACCCTAAAGCCATAGTCTGATGTGATTAATACATCTTCTAATTCATTTTCAGAAACAATTGTTCAGTGGCCATCATCTTACCAAGGCTTTTCTTGAGAGTATTAATTAGGGTCTTACATCTTTAACCTAATATTTAGATTAAGCGAAGAGCATGACTTCTGTTCTAGACAGTATTTTCCTCTTCCATAATGCTAGTTTAGGCAGAATTAATTAGCAGAACCAACACATATTCTACATGGGAAGTCATAATTTCAAAAAGAATTTAGGATCTGCATTTAACAAATATTCCTGATTAAAACTAAAGACTTCAAAGTTATCCTTTGGAAAAACATTCTAACGTATCATTATTGTACATCACAACATATAACTTCTTGAGGAGCAGTCTCACCTCCAGCAGTTTCAAACACAGAATCATCTGGAGGAACCTTAGCATTCAATATCAAAGTGTCGTGGTTCCCTTTTAATACTTAGTGCAGTCTTACCTTTTTAGCATGTTCTAATAGGGAAAAACTGATTTTCTCCAACTCTTTATCTGTATTTACCTTTCATTTATTACAAATGCCAAGCATTATACAAAATGAGCAAAAATATTATTCATACAAGTATTCTTGCTGAAAATAAAATCTTAGGATGGTCTTGAGGATGCTAGGACAGTCCATATTTAACAACAGCTTTGTAATCCCTATTTTATTTATAAGGAATGGGGGAAAAAATAAGAATTACCTTTTCAATAATGCTTACGTCAATTTTTTTAACTCTCAGGCAAAGATGGTATAATAGTTCACATATTTAGTGTGGACCGACTGGAGGCTGTAGCACACCCATCATCATCAGCTGGCGTGACATGCATACTCCAGCCTGAAAGAGGAGAAGCTGCACAGCCACGTAGGCCTCCGGTCACCAAGGGGTTACAGTCACCTCTGCTAAGTAGGAGGGTTGTTTCCTTTCATTTAGTGTAGCCATAGGAAGCAGGCAAACTCCTTCCTGAAATATCAGCTTGCTCCTTGAACAAAGGCTCAGGCAGACACATTGGTTTGGGCACCAAAAAAGTGACAACAATAAGGGAGTTAAAAACTTCATTTTGCTTTTAGAGTCTCATCTTGCAGCACTTACCAAAGTGTGTATAATCATGTAAGTTGATTCCCTGCTTGTGAAAGAATACAAGAAAGGTCAGTCTGGTTTTGTCTGTGGTCCATACTTGGATATGGTATGGATATGGTCTCTGGAAGAGTATTTGAATTCTCCTGAGTACTCTGCTATCCTGTACTTTCACCTTGAGGGACTTCTGGAGACCGATGCGGTTTGTCTGCTTACTAAACCTCACTCAGTCTCTTGTCCAGTACTTGTTCAGTCTTCCATGGAATACAGATAAACTCTTTGCATTCATAACATCTTTCCCAAGGAGATCTACAGGTCTACCAGCTGTCACATGAAGAGCCTTTTACTGTCAGCCCTCCTTATCTTTTGTTGGCTATCATGCACTCTTATCATCAAGCTTTTCAGTGAAGACATATGCAGTACACTGCCATGGCCTCTAAAGTCTATAAAGCTGTACGTCTTCTGAGCAAAACCCCTCGAGCGGCCACTGTACCGTGGGCTCCATGAACACTGACCTGTGCCTTGTGAAGTAGTGCATGAGGAATGTGTGAAAGATGGGTACCTCCACTGTGCTAAAAGAAAGTTCCTCTGCATTTTGTGAGGAGCTTGAACCCATCTGAGGGTGTTGGCACGTTCTTGGGAAGCCCTCCCAAGCAGAACCCTTCTGGGCTCTCACTGGAGCAATGGTTTGTTTTCAGCTCAGATCTGAGCTGAGGGAAGGCAGGGCTGTCCCCGCTGAGCAGCTCGCAGCCTGTGCAGAGGCAGAGCGCTCGGGTCCCCGGGCAACTTGTTCAGGCACCATGGTTAGATACGCAGCTGAGTGGAGCACAACTTTAGACGTCCGTGTTATAGTTCTGCCCGACCCTTTGTCCTGGTTTCAGCTGGGTTAGAGTTACTACAACACCCTTGTTGAAGGTACTTAAAAGTCCCATAATCTTTAGCAATAATATTAGTAAGAGGCAAAAATTGCCCTTGCACTTAGTTTTATAGAGAAAAAACCAAATCAAAACAAAAGCAGAGAGACCTACTGGACTATCTAAGTCAACGCTCTTTCATTCTTTCTAGGTGTGATACAGGGCATAAGTGAGCAGAAATACATCCACTTCCCACTGTTCATTTGCCAAAATAACTCTAAGCTGTCTACTAAAAATATATGCCTAATTCTTAATCTACTCTGATTGTCATATTTAAGTCAAATATTTTGCATCTGTAAGATGTTTCAGATACTGTTGAACATCCTACCACATTCATGTGCCCAGATGTTTTTCCCAACTGATGGCCTAAACTTTCTGCTTCAAAATTTTTTCTTATTTATCAGGAATACTTTCTTTTAAAATGTAGCTGCAAATAATAACTCACCTTAATAGTAAAACTATTCAAATATTTGTAGACCGTATTTTAACAAACATCATCTTGTTCTTAGATGTTTGACAATCACATAACATGATATCATATGTGTCATATGTATATTTAAAACTTTTTGTGTCACTTTTTTCTTTTGTTACTGTTTTCCAAAGCCTCTCTAGTATATCAACCCTTTTTTTGGTAATGAGAAAACTAATTTCAAATTACACATACCAAAAATATAGAAAAAATGACTGCTGTCTCTCACCCAGTCTTTGTGATGTACAGCCCAAAGTTACAGATGCTTTTTAATCATCTCCGTTACAGGCAATACATACACATAATTAAATATAATGGCTTAGATCATCAGCTAGTGTAAATTAGCATATCCCTGCAGAAGTGAGTTACAACAGATGAGAGTACTGACTGCTGTCTATAAGCACCCAGTAACACATGGAGGGCTGTTTTTCAGTATTCCAGTTCATAGATAACATGATATAACATCATTCTATATAGCAATGCTTGGTAAATGACACACTGCATTTTCAATACTAACCTACTTTCTTCCCTGTCTAATGCATTTCTTTGGCATAACTGTTTTCAAGGTTTTTCTTTTTAATGAAAATAGGTTGTATTAGCTTCCATGCCTTCAAATTGAATCCCATTTTTGTTACCCACTTTCACTCTTTCTAGAACCACTTGAATTATTTTAATGTACTCATTTGTGTTTGCAACTGATCTACAGCAAAAAAAATGCTTAAGAACACCTGAAACAGATCTTTATGGCACCTTTATTCAATACTTCACAAAATGTGACACCCCTCATTTATGGTCTTAAATAATTTTGTGAAACCATGTGTCATTTTTCATATCCAGGCTATTTGAATTAATCTGAGGGTAAGATCTTCTTGTCTTCATATTCGAACTGTTCAGAGAGCCACTCCATGGACCCTATTGCTGAGAACATAGAACAGATCTTTCTAAACATTAGGACAAACAATGCCTCCCTGTTCTCTAAATAAAACCATTTCAAATGCCGTTTGCTGTGGCTAAATGAATTTAGATATGCCAAGAAACGTAAGCCTTATCTAGCTGTGCACTTACCTATCTGTAATATGACTACTGCTGCTAATTATACCTCTATGTTCAAATTGTTATAAAACACTGTATGAAATGCAATGAACTGAAAATCAGAGGCAGCTACTGTTATGGAAAGATACGTTACTGTGTACAGTTCATCCTGATTCCAAAAGTTTTGAGGCTGCATCCTCTTCACAATCAAAGATAAAATGGAACTAATTCTTGGCTAAATTATAATTTCAAATAATGACTGTTAATAGAGATTGTGCATCTCATTTCAGTTGGATAATCCTTGTATATACACTAGCTATGTATTTATGCTAGTAACGAGTGCTTGCGTCCACTCCTTGGTAGGCTGTCACTTCCTTTAAAATGTCTCTTCTCACCTTCTCCATCCTCCTGTATTGCTCATGATTAGAGACTTAAAATAATTTTTTTAGTCCTTGCATCTTTCTCTCTCTCTCTCTACATTCTAACAAATGTTTTTTCTTCTTCTAGAGCATATTAAAAATCTTTTCAACCAGAGGAAGGGTTTCCTTCTTCCAAAATTCCTTCCAGTGAATGCTCTGGAATGTAGAGGGCTCAAAAATAGAAAATATCTGTTTCTAGTCCTGGAGGTCTCATGCTAAAAAAGAGAAAATGCAATTATAAAGAGCTTTTGAACCTCTGTGTGAGAGAGATGCTGGAGGTAGAAGTGTTCCTTGCCAATGCTATAACGAGTGTGTGTTTGCCCAGCTCAGTTACTTTTGGACAGTTTTGTTTAGGGAGTTTCCTTTCTTAGTCTGTTACCTGTTGACTTCTGCAAGCACAAAGAATTACGATTATCTGTACAAACTTTTCTATCAAAGAATTTTTCTGCAAGGAATACAAAAGGATACGCTTGTACATCATCAAGCCTACGTATTTCACTTTGAAAAAATTGATTAGAACAAAGCAAAGTGCATGTTTGTATAAAACTGAAGGACTCAGACTTTTACACCAACAAGTATTTGACAAATAAATATACATATTTAATTCTGTGAACATCTGCCACAGTTTGCTAATAAAGAGTACTTTGCAGAATAATTCAGCATTCAAAATTTGCACTAGAGATGTTGGCTTCAAGAATGTTTAGAAAGTGACTTTTGAATGTAAGAAAAAAATGAAAAAGCAACATTTTTGTGTGTAGAAGGTAAACTAATAAATTCCAATTAGTTTTTAAAAAGCAAAGATATTTCATAAAACTTGTAGTAGATAAAAACACATTGCCACATGGAAAAGTAATCTATTTACGAATAAAGCAGAAACATATTTTAATTTTCCTTTTTCTTTTTTTTCCCTTCACAGATCAATAACACGCTCTTATTATCGCAATTCTGTGGGTGGCTTACTAGTGTTTGACATCACAAATCGACGATCTTTTGAACATGTGAAAGACTGGCTAGAAGAAGCAAAAATGCATGTGCAGCCCTTTCAGATTGTGTTCCTGTTAGTAGGACATAAATGTGACTTAGTGTCACAGCGTGAGGTTACAAGAGAAGAAGCTGAAAAACTGTCATCTGACTGTGGTATGAAATATATAGAAACTTCAGCAAAAGATGCCACGAATGTTGAAGAGTCCTTTACAATTCTTACACGAGACATCTATGAACTTGTAAAAAAAGGAGAAATCTCAATACAAGATGGATGGGAAGGTGTCAAGAGCGGCTTTGTTCCAAATGTTGTACATTCGTCAGAAGAAGCTGTAAAGCCCAGAAGACAGTGCATCTGCTGAATTTGTAGCATGCCAAAGAGCACATCGGGTGTTCAGAAGATGATGCCATCCTAAATAACAGAATAATAGTTTTGAAACAATATTAGATCATGACTTAGCTGAATCGTAGAATGGTAATTTGGGTTTGTATCCTTCTGTCTAGGTCATAACTTCATAAAACTTTAAGTCCTTTTTTTCTTTTCAGAGAATGATAACTTTGTGTGGTCTTCAGGAAAAGAAATTACATATTGCTAAAGGAAAAACTAATCCTATAGCAAGACACTGAGAAAGCGCAATAATCATCGTGACAACATCCTCTGTTGGGCTTTGTATTTTGAATACTGTTTAAAATCAAGGCTTGCTAGGAGAGGATCAGATGAGCTCATTACTTTTGTTCATCCTGCCTTAGTTTTGGACAAGAAAATATTATACCTTATACTTTTTTAATGTGATTCTTTACTCAAGTGCAGGGTTGCTAATGACCATTAAAGTTTAGAATGCTGTAGAATTTCATAATAAAGATAACTCTAAAGAAAGCAAGCTGAAAGATTGCTCCAATAGCAAACACTTTTGATATGACTATGAATACAAGCCTTACTAAAGAAAAAGAATGTTTTAGAAAAGATGATTTATTTGTATACGAAAATGGAGAATAGAAGCAATGAAATTTATTATTAAATATTTTCTGAATTGCCGATGAAACTAAATGTAACATCACATATGATCCAGCTGTTATTTGACTTGTATACAAAACAGATTTCCCAACCACTGGAGTTACATTTCAGAGGCCAGATCCTCAGCTGGGTAATTATCATAGCTACACTGATGCCCGGGGAATTATGTTAATTTACAAAAACAAATTCCATATTAGCTTTAAAAATTAAATCTACTTCTAACTAGAAGTAAAAATAAGTTAAAAAGTGCTGCAACCCATGGGGACCCAGGCCTTAAATTTGAATAGAGCAAGGATTGTTTTATTCTCAGCCAGCAAATGTTAAACTGTTGTCTAAAAAATGAAGGTTTTAAAACCAAAACTGTTATGAATAGAGAGTTTGGAGAGGAGAGAATTTCTAAAATAATGCTTGGCTACAGAGAGCAAAGTTGGAGAACCCCTATTCTAAGAAAGCAACACATAATAGCTTTTAATAACAATAATAATAGGAGAAATCTGTGATCATGTAGCATTTTACTGAGCTTGAGATCATCGTCCTACTCCTCTGAATATAACACACTAGCTTTATGCAAACTATGCCCTATATGTCTAGCACTTAAATACCAAATAAGTCTATTTCTATTTTATTGTAGTAGTATAACAAGATGACTGCATCTCCAGAGTTGATAAGCATCTACAATTTATCTGGGCATACTCATAACCACCGAGCATTAAGCCAGTTATCTTCATATAAAGGTGTGTTATCGTGGTACAATTCTCCATTTTCAAGACCAGGCAACAAGTCTATCTAATATAACTTTTTTCTTCAACAAACATATAATTGGTTTTCCCTCAGGTTACTTTTAGGTCCTTTTACAATCCTTTTGTAAATATTCCATAGTATCGAGAAAGGTTGTTTGGTTCCAGTTATTTTATTCAGTTAGGGTCACTAAAATTACTGACTTCAAAGGGAACTGAAAGGTTAATTTTTTTCAATAGCCTGAGTCTCACTTGCACTGAGGCACAGTTACACTGTCATAGAAGGATACAGAGGCCTTAATAGAAACAGGAATCAGCCTTAATTCATTAGCAATTAAAACAGTTAATTCTAGTCTGAGCGTGCCACAAAGTAATTGCTGTGAGCCTGATTCTCTATTAAACTACATATATTAGTCATTTACACCAAATCAATTTTGATTTGAGGGCATTTTAGGCCGTCTTTACGTAAACATAAGTGACTACAGCTGCCAAAAGGTAGTGCAGAATCAGGCTGTGTGCATTTGACACCGATGCCCCTATGATACTAGGCCTGTGTTGTGTATCTCAGAAGATCTCTTAGTTGTTTAAGAGGACAGAATGGGCCAACGAATAAATCGGTGGCTGGGGAGTAAACAGACCCAAAGTCTACCACTGGTTCACTGTGTGTTCCTGAGCAAGGCATTTACATTTTCTGTGCCTCACCTTCTGTATCTCAAAACCAGAGATGATCGTTCTTCCTTGAATTCACAAAGACTGCTGAGACCCAATCTGACTGTTATGATCTTCAGTCTGGACTGTTTTCTCTGTGTGCTACTCTGTGTTGTAGAGCGTTTAGCACCATGGGATGTGGATACTGGTTTCTTCTGCCATACCAAAAAACAAAAAATTAAAAATATTAAGACAGCTTTATAAGTACCAGGTATTGCTATTACTATGAATAATCTACACTTCTGTCTACATTTCATTACACATTTCATTACTTTCAGGTTAAAATCTTTTATCTTAAACTTTTCTTCCTGAATACTCTGGAGCCAATGAGCTTTTCATTCTGTATGAAAAAAATCGGGTTTGTTGGAGGGGAAGGGACTGGGAGAAGAGCGGAGCGGAGGAGAGGTATGCACAGAAAAATAAACAATCAGAACAGCGCCTTAATGATCTCTGCTGTCAATGTTGTACCTGTAGTGTCACATTTATTACACTGGGAATAGAGCTGTTAACCAGATGCAACTGTGTATGGAACTGGTACTGTCAATGCAACTAGAAGAGAAGTTCGCTGCATTTTAAAGTACTGTGCACATAGTTGTCTTATTTGTAATTCCTAAAAAAGTAGATTAACATGTACATTCAAACATTGTTTGTCTTGATGATATATTAAACCACTACTGTACCTTCTCACTACACACTTGCAGTTAATAGAAATGTCCGATAAATAGAAGATTTGCTGAAATACATAATTTTGTTTTCAGATGCTTTGTAGTACAGTATATAAGTAACAGCTTGAATAGTCTGTAGAATGGATTACAGTTCAGTGCATGTATATTCTTTTTTTCTCCCAAGGAAGGGCAAATACAATGCTTACTATTGATACCAGAATGAAATTTCCAGAAATTACAGAAATTAGAGAAATCTCATTTGGCAGCCAAATTAATAAGTAGAAATTATTTCTGAAGAAAACCCCACAACTTTTGCAAATTACAGTTTGGTAAATCCCAGTTAGGAAAAGGAAAAGCTGTCAAAATAGTAAACAGTTTGTATTTGGATTCATAGGCCTGGCAAATGAATGGATATAAAATATTATTTTGGACTCCTAAAATGTTTAAATTTTCATTGCTTTTATTTTCAGTTTGTAAAGAAGAGTTAAAAACTTCCTCTACTCATTTAAATATTTTACACATGAATTATTCAGATATTTTGGCTTGCTTGTAATTGCATTTGTCCTATGTAAGAAGCAGAACCTAGCCACACACCCTAGGAATCAACCAAGGAAAAAATTTTGAGGTAACATATGTTCATACTACTCATTTATGCCTTCGGTATGGAATAGACTTATCAATCTAACTTCAAGCTAGATGACTCAATTCCTGGTGACTGTCCTGTGCTCTCAGAAAATACTACAGGCTTGACTGAGCACCCAAGTACACTGCAGTTCTCTGTGCTGAGATCCCTTCTGCCACAGCCAAACTGTTACTGGTACCCAAGCTGCCTAACTTAAAGCAAAGATAGGTGGATGCACCGTGCTCACAGATATGTCAGTCTCAGTGTTTCAGCTCCCTTATAGAATACATGCTTCATTGCCCTCTTTTTACATAATTAACATCCTTGGAGAGCACTTCCCCCCCAGCTGTAGACCCCAGCACATGACATCAGCTCCTCCAAGTCTCCACCCTTGCCTTTCACCTGGAGCTGGCACAGCAATCTCGGCAGCCTTTATTCAGCCTTGGAAAGAAAGAAGGAGCGCTGAGAGTTTATTTTTTACATGGGCATGGAACCATACCACAAACATGGTGGACTGTTTAAGAAATCATTAAATATCAAAACACAATTAATAACAGACATTGCTCATTTCTCAGAGTCCAAAGACAATATTTTAAATAAATGAATGAAATTAAAAGAGGAATCTGTAAAATAGAAATCTCTCTAAAAAGCCTAATGGATTGGACTGCACAACAAAATAAACAGATTCTAAAAAAAAAAGTCCAAGTGTTTGTGTAATGATCCTTTGCTCTAGTACTTAACTGTATGTGGTAGCACCTACGATGCCTAGGTTTCTTAAGGATAATGATGGTATCACTGAATGTATTTAAAACTAGAAGAATTCAGCCACAAATTCATCTGCCTGATCCTCAGAGAAAAAAAATTACTGTATCTCATGAATGCAGGTATACTTACTTCCCAGCTCATTTCTAGTAGTAATTTGTCTGGGTTTAGTGCTACGTTGCGTGAGGCTCCCATCCGAAAACCGACTACGTACATATGCTGTCATTTTACTCAGCAATATTTCCTCCTCTGCAAAGTGAATACAGCTGTAGAAAAGCTGAATTTTACTTTTGAGTATGGCAGAATTCTTTATAGTGTTTCAATGCCTGTGCAAATCTGATGAAAGTATTGAGATTGAAGACATGCCAGTTGAGCATAATATAAAGACTATGAAGTTGTACAGGTTTCTGAAGACAATTTGCCTTGCATAATACTTAATTAGTGGGAGTGTAGCATATGTGTGAAGAAAACAAAGTTGGTTCTGTGAACCCAAAAATATTTTGCTAAGCAGCACTTTTGACGTGAAAGAGCCGGCTCTATAGGCACAGGACTCCACAGAGCAGTCATTTTTCTTCGTGGAGTTGCTGCTCCCACAAGCAACCAGTGGAACACGAAACACACAGCTAAAATGCTTCCAGGAAAAGAACGTGATAGCACAAATCCCCAAAAATATAATATACACGCTGTGGGCTTTTTACCCCTGGGGAGACAGGGAACAGTTGTTCGGCAGCCAACACCACCATAGCACTTGCATGGCATCTCCTCCTGCGACTGCCCATCGCCCACAGAGGCTGGACAGGAATGGGGAGTAACAGGCTCTGTATGTAGGGGTAGGTAAATCTTCATTTAAACTCAAACTGAGGAATCCAAAATCCCAATCCCAAGCTGCTAGAATGGATCACCGTCTTCGAAAGTATTTCATTCAATCATTTCTCAGAGGAAGTCACGTTTTAGGCTAGGCCTGAGCTACTTGGGGATGGACACTCAGTGTGTAATCTGCTGAGAGACTACTACTCCATGGGAGCAGTGCTGTAAACCAGCTGACACCAACCTTCAGCAGCCTCACAGGCTACAAGGGCAGCTCAAACTAAGAATAACCCTGATTACCTTCACAGGCTGCTAAAGGCCCACCTTGCAGCTAAAGAGCTTCTACAGAAACTTAAGAGTAGAAGTAACAAAAAGAAATTCTATGCATTGTAAATAAAAGCAATGCTTAGGTAAACAAGCTGATGTTTCAGCTATAGTTCAATTACTGTGATTCCTCATTGCTGTGGCTTCAAATCTGCTTGTGTGCAAACTGATTTTTCCTGCTCCATGAAAATTGTGGAGGGACAGACTGAGCCTCCTGTAGCAATAAACTGGTCACCAGGGAAATGAATGCACAAGATAAGGATGGAAAGGAAGACACAGATAATTTCTTCCATCCCTGCACAGCCCCAGGAGAGCAGAGAGACTAACCACTGCAGAGCTCTTAAGACCCTACAGAAATTTCCATCACCATTATGGGACTTGCGGGATGAAGGAAAGCGCCAAAGACCCAGAGTCAGCACAGAGACGCAGGCTATTGACTCCCCAACTCCAGCGGCTCCCGAAGGATTGGTTAATTCTGTGGGACAGCTGCCTGAGAGGAACAGTTGGGTGTAACTACGCCGGCACTACATCTACGTTGCAGGCTTCTTCCCCTTTCACCTTCTCCCCTGCACGGTTTCTTTGCAGGAAGGGACTACCAGAAGCCGTGTTTGGCACCAAGGTCTGACAGTGAGCAGGGCGATAGTTTAAAATGTTAGTGGTAGTTGCTAAATATTAAGGTAATAACACTGAGGGGAGGAATTGTGGAAAATATTTGAGTCATAATCTTAGTAATAAAAACCTTGCAGGGCTGGCACTGCTCTGCAGCACTTCTGAGAATTGTCCATTTTGGTTAAGTTTTCAATGCCAAGCAAATAGTTTAGCTATTTAGTCATAATTTATATTAATTTGCTATTTTAAAATAATTACTGCTTATTATTCAGGGGAAAAAGCCTCCTCTGTGCAGATCATTTTTCTCATTTCCCTGACGTACAGCCAGTGTTATATGCATTAAAAGAGCAAGCTATGCCAGGACATAAGTTTAGAAGACGTAAGTCTCAATTCCAGTCAGTCAGACCATTGAAATTCACAGTAACACTGTTCACTTTATTGGGATTTTTCTCTGCCCAGTTCCCTGTGGAAAACAGAATCTGATTCTCAGAGAAACTTTTAAAACAAAAGAGACAAAGCTTACTGAGCACTGAAAAAGAGCTGCATATGAGAACAAGTGTCAGAAAAGCAGAACATGAAATTGTAATTTTTCATGTTGTATCCTCTTTCACTCTACTATGTTTCACAGACCAACTATAGCTGCCTGAGTACACAGAGTGAAGGAAACAGTAAATTTCTAGCCGTTCGAAAAAGGCTAGGAGAGGAAAAATTAGACCAGATGTAATTCCCCGTAGCAGCTCTCTGCAACTCTGTGCCAGGGCATGGAACAATGGCCACATTTTACCTAACGTACGCCATGTGCTTCTCCATGTCCCGGGAGGAATTTGGCCTCAGCAAAAAACCTCTTGCAGGTTCTGCCTGCAAACAGCCACTCTGCACCACCCCACGTCATCCTCAGTGTAACTCAAGGCAAAAAGTGCAAAGTTTTCCAGCAACGAAACTGCGAGGGAATAGCATTGTCATCTAAAAATACATCAGAGGAGAATAAACATCAGGGAGAGAGAAGTTATTCAAGCTAAAGGACAATGTTGGCGTAAGAACAAACAGGTCACCCTGAGATGCACAGGATAGGCGGTTCTGGCGATGCTAAGATACCAAAATCTTAAGCAACTCTAAGTGAAAGCAACAGTAATCTTTACTCCCACACACAGGCAATTTCTCCAGAATGCTATTGTTGTTAATTGAAAGGGTGACGTGAAGCCCAGATAGTAAACACCACAAAGAAAAGTGTTTGGTTTCTTGTTGAAGTAGAAACAAACATAGAAGAAGTTGTTTCATGTGAAAAGTTTGGTCTCTGATGGCGCTTCTTTTTTCAGCTACAGGTAGGTGTCTGTGTGCCCTTGCCCTTTTAAAAGGATTGTCTTCAGTGACTCTCATGGCCCTGTTTGTGCATAGGGTCATCATGACTGTCCACGGCAGTGATAAACAAGGCTTTCCTGCTGAAGGAAAAAACATGTTTTAGTATTCCTACTGAATATATCTAGTTGGATTGGAGTAGAGTCTAAAACTGACTAATTGACATCAAATGCTTTTTTCCATCATGGACTAAGTGAAGATTAGAAGAAACTATGTACGTCTTATTTGTACCATGTGATTCAGGGCATTAGAAGAGAACATAGCAGCGCGTATTTTTCTCTGGTGCAACTCATTCAAAGCCAACAGATTTGTGCCTGGAATCAATTCACTCTGAGACATCTAGGATATTATGCACGGTATTCATTTCTCTGATCATCCAAATCTTAATGAGCTGTTGCTTGCAAATCACTTTGAACCCATGGACAGCTTTGGGATTAAGTGTCATTCACTCTGTCTTTTACAATCCATGCAAAGGATATAAAACTGTAGGTCAATGTAGTACCATATACTAATCAATAATTAACATCTTCATTACCATCAGAATTTAGTTATAATCCATTTGCAATAGAATTAAAGCAAATAAAATGAGATTATAAAGCAGTGTGTACTTTCAAAGCACCCTGAAGTGGTACTGAAATACCACAAAACCTTGAGGCTCATAGATGTCTTTAATTCCCAGAAAATTAATGCACAGATCTTTAGAAAAAAATTACAGTCATTATGTAAGCCGTTCAAAATGAGATGCACATTATTTTTAATATCAGTAAAAAGTACCACCGTTTCCTTGTCTCACTGCTTCTCAGTTGTTCAAGTTCTCTTTGTTCCTTGGCTAGCAACTACTGCACAAGAGCATATTTGGGCATGATGCAAGAACTCTTAGACTCAGTACTTTCATTGCGGACCCTTCCAGGCCAACCCCATAAATGTTACAGCAATGGCTACTGGGTGCTTAAGGATACTTAGAACAGACAAGACTGTGGAATGTACTCAGATACTGCTGCGTCCTGTGTACTCTTACATTTTTGTGGCAACATTTGGTAGGTTTGCATGAAAAGTGCACATATGGAGAAATCCACCATTTCAAAACATAGCATTTTAAAACACAGCCCAACTTCATTTAGCTTAAATGCTGGCTAAGGGAAATTTGCAATTATAACGTTCTAATGATTTGCTTTGTGATTTTGTACCCTAAGCTTTGCAGCGAAGGGAACTGAGTGAAGTTCGCTATAGTTAGTTTAGTTTCTGGCTGAACGATGTCTACATTAGTTCTCAAAAGTAGTTTAAAAGCGTCACTGAATCATGGCATTAATAGCAAGCATATATTAAAAAAAATAATAGATGCAGTAGAAATTGAAAAGAACAAAAAATCTCAAATAATTGGAAATAATCCCATTTTAAAAGGGTTTGGGGAAAAGAGGAAAATCAGTTCATGGAGTAGTGGCTCCCGGAAATGACTGCCTCCATATCACAGTCTACAGAATATTTGCCTGTATCTCAGCTTCTCTGGTACTTACATACGTGTCACGTAATATGCAGGCTGTGGAGCAGAGTGGTTGATGCACAAATACACAATGGACACATTTTACTGACCCTGCTGGAGACCTCATAACTTCAGCACTGTTGTAGAATATATATGCAATGGACAGCATGTAATACAATTTGATCTACATTGCATAATTATATACTATACATACAACTGTATAGCTGCATGCATTATATGTGCAATGAATACTGTATACTTAAATATAGTTCAGAATACACAATATCTAATCACAGCAAAGAAAAAAAGTATAGACTAACTGAAGCAGTCAGAAGCTGGAAACTTTGTCAAAATAGGAAATTATTCAGTACCTCCTTTTTACTTCTCAATTAAGAGGCGGCCTTAATACTGCTATCTTAATTTATTAAGCTAATAAGGCTGCAGGCCATATTTAGTCAGCATTAGCAAAACTTCTATAGTGTACAGATTTGTTGAGTGTTTTATTACACCTTTTCCAACATGTCAGGCTCCCAAAGCTCTATAATAAGAATGTACCTTCCAATCATGTCGCTCACCCTACGCCCCAGGAAAGACGAAGGGTCCCCAGCGGTGGGTGGTGCGGCCGCCCACGTCGGGTACACACAGCAGGCCAGGCTGAATGCATGGCATCAACTCTCAGGTTTCCTAACCTGTAAGAAAAGCTCATTGAAATTTTCTTCAAGACACATTTTAGATGAAGGCTAAATGTTTTAACAGAACAGTAGAACTCTGCTTTCTATAAATAGAACCTGAAAGTTTCCAAATTCCTCCTAAAAGGTACCTAAACCCAAACATTTCTTACTAAATAGAAAACTTGCGAAGTGAAAACAGTTTGGCGGGAAGAGCGACTGCTCAGACGGAGATTTGGATGTAGGGAAGTGACCTGGTTTTGCAAAATACGTGTTTGTGCCGGTAACCGTGCGGTGCTTTCTGCCGAAAGCGCTCCCACCGGCCAGGCATGCGGGAGGCCAGTGCGGCCTGACCCGTGGCCTCGGAGGGACGGGGACGGCGAGCCGGGGTGGAGGCCCACGCTCGTAAGAAATAGATGTATTTCCCTGCTTATAAACCACATTATTCAGCCACGTTGAATTTGCTTCTCTGTTTATGTGGCTCAGCTTCATGTTGGTTTCCCAGGGAGAAGGTACGGGGGCTTGGGAAGGAGAGGGAGGGGGCCTGGGCGGGGGGTGTCTCTGAGGGG
>VYZW01022514.1:0-66194 GCA_013401315.1 Balaeniceps rex
CCTGCATTAATATATTATGTCTATCTTAAATCCATACCAAACATCAGAATAGCTTCTCCAATGAGATCATCTTGGTATATATTGCAAAGACAGTGGAAGCAGCTGTCAGCTTAAAAGACCCTGTTCCTCATTTTCAAGATGCTGAAGAACTTGTTTTACCAATGGAGAGTTAAAGTTGAAAGGAAATCTGAAAAGCTGTAAGAGGTCGGCATGTGTGAGCAGCTGTCTGTAGAGACAAGCTGGCATAGAAAGCCCAGCAGAACTGGGCCTTTTTGTTCCAGAAATGTGAAAAATTAAAGATGCACACAAGATGGTTTTGATATTCTCCCCTTGAAAAACTTGTTTCTACAGGTTTTCTAAATAACTTCATTGAAGGGATGATCTTTAGTCTTTGTCTCCCACTTTCCATGTCCCAGAGGGGAGCAGGAAAAAAAAAATCTTGAGCCTATTGCACTCAAGTATATGTCAAGATGATCACAAATGCTCTACAGAAGGCTACTACCTGGGTCTGAGTAGTTTCACTTTGGGTAAAGGCATGATGACATGAAGACCAAAACCCTGGCAAGGCGCACTCTGAGACGGGGGACAGTAATGAGGTTCAGCTGGTTGGGTAAATACAGCACTTAATTGGAAGATTTGTGGCAGTTGAAATTCATCACAGACTTGTAGAATATAATGTGTTTTGGAAGAGAAAATTGTACCAGCTCACTCAAGTGTGTGAGTTCTTCACTTTTTTAGCAAATTATGTCCTCATTAGCCACCACAGAAGCTTCTGAAGTTTATTTGCAAAGTACTTCAACCTTCAAGATTCAGCGCAAGTCAAGAAAACTGAGTTGCCTGCATACGTGGATTTTACTCTGAAGTAGGAAAGGTTGGATCATTGGATTCTGGTCAAGGCAGACAGATTAGACAGCCTAACCGGCATGACAGTCCCTGGTGCATGCTCTGTGTGCAACAGCTGAGAACTCTAGCAGTTTAAATATTTGTATCATACAAAGAAATGAAACAAGAAACCAAAATGCACATCAATGAAATGAAACACCCATACTCATAATTCCAGAACAAACAATATTTTAATAAAATTTGGTTCAGTTATAATTATTCTCACACAAGTTTTCTATCTGGAACATGCAGGGCAAATGAAACTTCTGACAAAAAATAAAACACCAGCAAGCTAATAAAATTATCTGAACATCTTTAAAAATACTTTTTCTGAGGAAAAGCAGCTAAAAGTATTGTCTAGAAAGACTTGAAGAACTTGGTGAATAAATTTGTGAATCTGAATTGTAAAGCTAACTGCTGGTGCCACTAAGATCTGAACACACAGAAAAGCATACATGATGTGGACAAGTGCAAAAGCCAGCAGGATTTCTCATGCTATTCCTGCAAATTAAAAATGGAAAATTAATCCTGATAAGTTTTTTCCACCCCACAAGCTAGAATTGTTTAACTGCTGCCTTAGAATTGAAGACAATAGTTGAAAATATGAACTTGACATTTTAAATAGAAAAGGCAGCTGCCAAGAACATCTCTTTACTGTATTTTCTTGCTTGCAGGTGAAGTGTGTAAGCTCCAGGGTTATAACAGAACAAAATAGAGGTACACGAGTTCAAACAATATTTTTATTACTGCATTTTATTACCTGAATTTTCAGTCTGACTCTGTATTGCTTGGAGGAGGTTGAGGAGTGCAAGAGAACACTATTCCAGTAATGCCCTTAATCCACTGTCTTTATAGCTGAAATATTTCAGTTATAAACTGAAAAATATAAAATTGAAGTTGGTCCTTTGAATGATCCATTTAGATTCTTTATATCCGTCTAACCTATTGACAGCAATAGACTTTTATGTGGACTGGGAGCCTAATCAGATGCATTATGAGGAAGTCACATCATTGTAATCATATTTGAATGAAAATTCAGGATATTAGTAGTGGTTACAAACTAGGAATACATACATTAAAAGGTCACAGATTGATTCCCCATTGAGATATAAAGATCCTGGATGTATGCTAATAATTGCCAAAATAGAACTTTTGTTTAATTTGGGCATAGTAATGTCATCTTAGGACCTGGTGATACAGAAGGTATGAAGAAGAGGAGAAGGCAAGCTTGCACTCATGAGAAATAATTCAGTAGTATAAAAATAAGTGTAAAATAGGAGAGAAGTTTTGGATTTGGGATGTAATTCTACTTTCACCCTGCTTTATGCAAGTGTAGGTCAAATACTGGCGTAACTGCATTGATATGTGTGGAACTGCTACTGATTTATCTCTGTATAGTTAAAGTAGGACAGTGAGATTTTTGCCCTATTACTTTGCATATAAATACCTGTATCCAAATTTTTCAAATAAAAGCACTTGAGCAAAAATTATTTAAAGGAGATACTGAGCTTCTATAGCTCCTGATGATGTCAGTTTAAGGCTACTTTACTGACAGGCAGCAGCCATACAGTGCATTAATACCTCTTAACTTTAGGGTACAGCCCCGGTCTGGGTCTGGTTTATATGGCCTGGAGAAACTCATGCTAAGGAGGAAAATGGGGGACTATGGGGATGTGCTCCTTCAAACACCTGACAAATCTACTCCGTATTACATGTATGTAGTTGAATTCTCTTCATTTTCATGAGTGATTGCATTTTAGAAGAGCCTTGCTCTTTTTCGTTCTGTACCTTCATTGCATGTGATTTTAAGAAAGGTTTTAGTAAAATATAGTAATTAAAGAGCAAGAAAAGTACTGCATTCAGGGAAAAGTATAGGGATTTGCCTATCCAAATTAATTAATCCGTTCTAAGTAAGCCTTTTTAATATACAGAGGAACCTATATATTTTCTGAGTCTGTTCACTTCAAAACGCACAATACCAAGTGTTGAAGCATCCTATCCGCGTCTATGTCAGATGTTGTAATTTAACTATCAAGAGTCCTGGATTACCGTGATAATTGCTTTCAGTGGTTCTGTTAATGCACAGTCGTTCTTGAAAGGTATACAACTACAGGATTTTTTGTATCCTTTAAAATGGAGGGCTGGAGAGTTTCTGTATACAGTTATGCTGCTGTAATTATACTGCATGTAGCCACATTCCTTACAGGAAAAAACTATAAAAGGAAAAGCCATTTTTCAAGATTTCATTACGTCTAAGACATGCAGTGACAAATTATTTAGTTCATGCATACTGCAGTGCTCGTCAGTCTACCCTTCTCTGCTTCTCAGTTTAAGCTTTGCAAGACTAATTTTTCAGGCTCTTTCCTATTTGTTGGGATCTCAAAGAGGGTGTAATTGATTACAATTTTACAAGACTTTTAAAGGGCATGATATTAGTTTTGCTACCTGTTTTGGATGACCATGTCATAGCATCAAGTATTAACAAAAAATCGCAAAAAACGCGGAGAATATTTGTGTATGTTCGTACTTGTGTGTGTATGTGTATGCACGTGTATATAGAGTGTTGTATATATATAAAACCACACAGGTCTGCTACCACAACCTGCATATTCAAAGTACCATTGGAGGAAGGAATATTTAAATGTTTGAAATCTGTCTAATGTCTACATAGCTCTGATTTTAGAATTGTAGCCTATAATCCTCTCTAAAACTATTATGTCAGTCTGTGTCATATTCCCAGATTTTGCTAAGAATGTAAGTGGAATGAATATTGTGATATGTATACAACAAACAGGGTTTTTTAACCTATAAGCCGTTGCCAAAGCCTAAAAAGATATTCAGCAGGATACAATCTCTGGGTCCAAGCTAAACTAATCCTTTTTGAATACATAGGACTTCTTTCAGTATGTGTGTTAACAATTGATTTCATTGGGAAGAGGCCAAATTTGTTTGCTGTAGCCAAGGACTATGGTGGTTTTGGATGAATGAAATAAAAACATTCATAAAGGAAGTCTTATACCGTTCATAGCTAATGAATTTCTCTGGTGCAAATTCAATATTAAGTGCAGATTACAGCTGCAATGGTTCTTGGGGGAATTCAGGAGGACACTGCATCTTATGGGGGATGCTAATTTAAAAAAATGGCAGGCCAGGATGCATTTAATAACTATTGGAAACTGTGATGTAAAAGAGGAGACCAGGGAAAATACAGTGCCTGATGTAATACAGATGGAGGGTAGCAGTCTTCATTAGGAAGTACCTGGGGTTGCCATGACTTTTTTGGAATGGACACAGTGCTATTATTTCCTGAAATGTGAGAGAAATCATGCAATTTTGATTTATAAGCAGTATCTACTGCAAAGCCATTATTTTCCTGGTCAAAACTGAATTGGCAGGGTCCTTACTTGCATCTAGCCATTTTAGAAGAACTGGAATCAGTGCTCTGCTAACTCATTAATTTAACAGAGTAGTAAATGAGCCTTGGAAAGAGTTTAAAATGGAGGAACGAGGTCGTAAAAGTCCCTAGTCATTTCTTCTTTGCTACTAAAGCAATATATTGTTTCATTTAACATGTAATTGTATTTGTGTGCATAAATTTAGCTATCAAACAAGTGTGTTCATATGTGTGTTTGTGTATAAGGTAAGCTCGTATGTGTGAGACAGAGAAGCATTTTAAGCCCTAAAAAGAAATAAACTTTCCCTGTTGCTTACTTTGAGTATTTCCTCTTTTAAAAATGCCAGGTTTTCCTTTGCCATTCTAGATGCTTCGAGATGGCTGGTGTTTTGGGGAAGGAGTGGGAGGGAAAAGAGAGAGTTTTGGGAGGAGGGGCTGGTGTTGACAACTTGTTAATGAAATTTCAACTTTAAAACACGTTGAGGATTTCTGTGAGATAATCTTCTGAAGAAAAAGATTTCCCTTAACATGACATTTTAAATACAATTTCTTTCACTTATATAGCACCTGCCATCCCAGGGAGCTAGTATTTTACAGGTCTTAATTTAATTAGCCTCCAAATATACCTACAATGTTACTGAACAGCACCATTCCCATATAGAGATGATGAGAGATGTGCAAGGAGATAAAGCTACTATATTACATTAGAATTAATGGCCTGTCTCTTGTTACCTTTGACACAGGAGAATATTGAGGAGGTATCTGAAATCTCATCTGCTTTTGTTACCTACTGGATGCTGAAAGTCAGCTGCTGGTTCTTGGTAATTTTCTTAAAATTATAGAAGTCATAAGAGGGCCAGCCTGCAGTCTGTTGGGCAGAGCACTGGGCAGGGAGTGCATGGGCTTCCTGCATGTCCCCCCAAGCCTGTGGAGAGTCAAGCCCCAGTCTCACATCTCTTGGGAGTTACTGAGCCAGAAAGCCACAAGGAAAGAGTTGCAATAAGAGCACACTGCTCTTCATCACCAAAAGGTGGTTGGGCCAAGGGAGCCCAACCAAGAACACGGGACAAAGGGGCACTTTGTGTGCAGGAGTGACTGAGTTTATAGCCACCACTGGGTCCATATCAGAGTCGTGGGCATGTAAATTTTGGTACATCCCATATGGACAAGAGCAGGGAGGAGGCACCAAGCTGTTCAGTGAGGCCCATGTGGTAGTAGCTCTGGGCACTGCCATAATTCTGGTGTTCCTCATGGATGAAACTGGAGGTACCACCGGCTGTTTGTTCCTCAGAGGAGTAGTCAAGATTTTTGTCACACTCTTGGCTGTGGGTACCTAAATTGAGTTGTATTCAACTCTGTGTGCACACATGGTTTTGTGGATCTGTGCTTATCATTTGTGCTGAGTATCTTGTTAGCCTATCTCCACTTTAGTGATTCTGCAAGTTTATATGAGATATACTTAATGAGAAATAAGACCAAATTTTTCTGGTGCTAATGATTTAGAGCATTTCCTCCCTCCTGCTTGACATGTTTCCCCTCATCACAGGGTATGGTTCAAATCAAGCCAAGAAGATAGAGATGGATGAAACCCCACAGGTTTGCCTTGAAACAGCAGTTTCCAATGTGAAAAGCTTAACAGGAGCTTAGTCAAATTCCTCAGTTCATTAAAATTAATTTGGAGGTCTCAAGAGGATCAGTCTTCTTTATGACTTCTGGCACTCCCTGTGCCTAGTTAAGGTCCACCCGTTGCAAACATAGGCCAGGTTCCCAGAGTACTACAATTTGTTTCATCAGCTTCCAGGCTTGCTTGACATACTGAAGTCCAAGAGTGTGAAAAACGCAATGTTGAAAGCCAGCTAAATGAAGGGATTTGGACTGGCTCATTCAGGGTTTTTTTTTTGTTGTTGTTTATTTGCTTATTTGTTTGGTTTTCATTTTGAATTGCAAAGACTGGGTTCATTTCTTTTTAATCTGCTCTGTTAGACAAAGTGGTCTAAGCCTAGCTATGGCAATTTAATGCTAAGCACCAGATTCACCCCTGCGGGGGAATGATGTGTAGCAGACGCAAGTACAGCTGGACAGGGGATTATAGAATGGGGAAGGAATCACAGACACCATTCAGCCCAGGGAAGTAGCACACGAGCCTGGGGACTGTAGGAGGAACTGCATCCCACAAGATGGGCTGGCGTGAGAAGAAACCTGTGGCTTGTTCTTAGCCTTTGGCTGAACTTCCTGGATTTACCATTCTGGTAGAATTAGCTGGGGGAGCTTCTATCGGCATTGCCTCAGTTCTTTGCCTTCATTTCCCTCAAACAGTTTTGTTGAATCTCGGTCTGCATCTGGGAAAAAAAGTTAGGTCCCAAGCATGCAGACTGCTGTAGAGCATCCGGCAGATGTGTAATAATGTGGTATAGTGTGTGATTACATATATATGGGACATGTGTGCATGTATATATGTCTATGCATGTATATAAAATCCTCAGCCTGTCCCGTTTTATCGATCTGACCCAATATTTAAAGGAAACTAGAGGTCTCAGTCCTGGTGATTTCAGTAAGAATTGGGCCTCTGCCAATGCTTTCTGGGAAGTGGTACGTTTCAGCATTCTGTGAAGATGTAGCTATAATGTGCTTCTAACTTAAAGTAATCTGGAGCCAGGTTTAATCAGATACACATTAGTGAATGGAATGCACTTTCCAAATAATGAAATTCTGGTTGGACCACTCAGTGCAAGATAAGAAAATCACAGCAGATGCTACTAAAGCAAAGGTGGGAGTTGAGGGCAGAGATTGCCAAGAAACAGTAAATGTATTTTGCAGAAAACCCACTGTTTTTTCTGTCAGTGTCTCTTTCTTTGTGTGCCATCTCTCTGCAACTAATTTTCCCCTAGGAAGTTGTAAGGTCACGCTGACCTGTATGTTCAAACCATGCGGTCAGGAAGGAACAAAAAAGATAAAAACACATTTGTGAAAATACTTAAATAGTCAGTACAAAAGGAAACCCTTGGCACTGGAACAGGTTTTCGGCAGACTTTTTCAAACTTAATTTCAAAAGCAAATTAAAAGAGTGAATGATGGTCTTTATCTTGACCTAGGCTTTCAGTGCTTCACAAGTATATCATGCTAGTCTGCAGTTTGGAATCACAGGTCGTTAGAGACAGCGTTGATCATTAACGTATTTTAACGGAAAGTAAATAGTATTCTGTAAAGATTCTTTTTGGTCTTTTTGCTTTCATGTCCATCTTGACAAGGACAAGATGGAAAAACAGAATGTACGAAGAAAACCATTTAGAAATATGCCTCAATACCAGAATGTTTTTCTCTTCCTTTCAAGTAATTTATAATACAAAACAAGAGCTTTAACTCTTCAGTTTTAAAAAAAATAAAATTGCAGTGCATTGAATTAAACAATGCACAGAGAGATTTTTATTGCCATTATGTGCCTGGGATAAGGTAGTTAATAAACAGACAGGATTCTCTGGAGTACAGTTAGCCATATTTGACCAGCATGCCAGTTGAAATGCATTTAGATACCTGCATTTCAAATGTCAGTAAAAGGTAGGGGGTTTCTAATTAGAAAAAGAGTCAAAGTATTCCCTGGGGAAATATGGCAAGGAAAAACTGCATCCTTGGAACCACTGAGGTCTTTCCAATAAATGAAGCTGCCCTGCTATGGCACTGGGACTCCCTCCAAGTGCTGGGTGATGTGGTCTCTCACCTTCCTCCTGCCTTTGTCTGCCCACGGTTTCCTATTCTCTTGCCTCTCCCTGTGGTTCTGGTGCTCTGTGATCCTCATGGAGACATTCCAGCATGCTAAGATGACAGAAAACTAACCAAAATTAAATGAGAAAACCAGGGGTAGTTCTTGACCTGCATGACATGTTAAAACAGCTCAGCAGAGATTCAGCTGTGTGCAGGAGCTGGCATGAAGGAGGGAGTGGGTTTCCACAGCCAGGATTTGTGGAGGGTGGGCGTCAACAGATAGATCGATGTAGGCTTCCATATAGCCATGGCTTTAATTGCTTTTTTGAAATGGCCTGCAAAACACAGGGTCAAGTTTGTCATGTATCTCTGCAGGTGCAAATTGCAGACACAAGTAAATGTGAGCACAGAAATGGAGGACAATAGCAGGAAACCTTTCAGATCATTATAATTGTCTTCTTGCATGAAGAGATGCTTTGAGAGAGCAAAGAAATGCTGCCAGAAGCAAACATGTCAAAGCCCTTAGAAAAACAATAGAATCGAACACTCTTGGAACTGAGACAATCATCTTAAAAAGGTGCTTCACTTCCTTTGAGTGTGTTTTCAAAGACCAGTTCTCAAACTTAATTAGCATTCCTAAGACATAAAAGACCTTCTCTGACATGGAAAATGATAGAAGATATGTAGAAAGCAAATGCGTTACCTTAGCTACCTGTTTGGGGTGACATTTTAAATACGGAAAATAAAGCTGGCAGAATTATAGTGACCTTTCAGCCTGAACAAATAAAATAACATCTGCCAAATCTAAATGGCTGCCTCTAGCTGTAGGAAATTATATGCATCTTTGAACACTAATACATAGGTCTTTGGTAGAGCTAGCTTTATCAATCCCTCCTAGACCTAAACAATTTATTTCCCAGCAGAGCGTGGAAGGCTGAAAATTCCAGGAAGATGGTGCAAGTGCCAAGGGACACGTAGGGACCAACCATGGCTGTGGGTGTGGGGAAGCCGTCTGCATAACCTTCCACCCTCTTAACTATCACGAGTCCCTCATTTTCTTTGCAGCACCCAGAAGGAGCTGTTCAGTTTATTCCTGTATGTTTGCTTCTATAAGTGCACGCTTCTGTGTACAGAAGCAGTCTTCCCAGTTATTTTCCCTCTTTCTGAATTTTCTCTGGAAACTGAGGGCATATGTGTGGCCTGGGAGCCAATAGCAATCAGACAGATTGTTGTTAGAAAGGAAACTGATAGGTCTAAAAAGGGAAAGCAGCTCTTTATAATATTCTCCATAGAAAAAAAATAACTGCAAAGCTTACTTTTTCCTGCTTCCCCAAGCTCTTTTAGCTTCTGGTCTCAGCTGTACCAGCAGAGAAAGCAAGTTCTTAATCGTGCTCTCAAAAAGCTGAGAAGAGCAGTTCATAGTTTTTATTACCTCCTTTATCAGGCACACTTGCATCCCTATCCACCTTCGCCTCAAATACTCCTTAAATTCAGAGCTGCCACATGCGTGGAAAACCCAGTTCTGCACTTGGGTGATTGAGATCCACCGAGGAAGGAAATGTCATGGGGACACTGGTGTTCTACCTAGCTAACATAGAAGGCATGCAGGCCTATGAATTGCAACCATAATGAGCCAAAAATACTGAATTTCTTAATGGATTCCAAAGGTTAAAGGAAGTTCATGCAATTTGCTGTCTGGATTAATATAAATGGTTTTCCATTTAAGCAAATAATGCCAAACAGCCTTATAATTATTATTATTATTAGCAGTAGTATTATTAGCATTACGTATAACTTCAGTTGCCCTTAGGATTTTCAGAGCATTTTTATGCACTGTGCAAAGAGCTAGGAAGACATGTATCATATATTCCTTGAAGAAGTAATAATCTGTAGAGTCTAAGCCAAGAATCAGCCTTGTAGCAGGTGGCATTTTGGAGATGGGGTGTCAGTCTGAACAAGGAATTCCAGCTCTGGCATCTGCCATGTGTCTGAGGCATTTTTGGTGGCAGGGACGGGTAATTAAAGAGCTATCTGCTTGCTATACAGATGCTAGAATTACATTTTTTTAATATTTAATTTACTTGTAAGCTTTCTTTTTTTTCACCAATTCTGTACCTATAAACCTGACCATAAGTTCTGCCATACTGATCTCTTCTTAGTTTTAGTATTAACCTTCCATGATGAAATGACCGGCCTGGTAGGTGAGGAGAGAGCAGTGGATATTGTCTACCTAGACTTCAGCAGGGCTTTTGACACTGTCTCCCATAAGATCTTCACAGAGAAGATGATGAGGTGTGGCCTGGAGAAGCAGTCAGGGAGCTGGATTGAGGACTGGATGAACAGCTGAGCTCAGAGGATTGTGACAGTGGCATGAAGTCTAGTTGGAGGCCAGTAACTAAGCAGTCTACGCCAGGGGTCAGTGCTCGCTCTGATCCTGTTTAACATCTTCAGAGATGTTACATCCATGATCTGGATGATGGGGCAGAGTGTATCCTCACCAAGTTTGCTAATATCAGAAACCTGGGAGGAATGGCTGATATGCCAGGGGGTTGTGCTGCCATCCAGAGGGACCTCAACAGGCTGGAGAAATGGGCTGACAGGAACCTCATGACATTCAACAGGGAGAGTGCAAAGTCCTGCACCTGGGGAGGAACAACCCCATGCACCAGTATACGCTGGGGGCCACCCAGCTGGAAAGAAACTTGGCCAAAAAGGACCTGGGTGTCCCAGTGGACACCAAGTTGAACATCAGCCAGCAATGTGCCCTTGCAGCGAAGGCAGCTAATAGGGTCCTGGGCTGCATTAGGAGGAGTGTAGTCAGCAGGTTGAGGGAGGTCATCCTGCCCCTCTACTCAGCACTGTTGAGGCCACACCTGGAGTACTGTGGGCTGTTCTGGGCTGTCCAGTACAACAGAGATGTAGAGCTACTGGAGAGAGTCCAGTGAAGGGCCACAAAGGTGATTAAGGGACTGGAGCATCTCTCCTGTGAGGAAAGGCTGAGAGAGCTGGGACTGTTTAGCATAGAGAAGAGACAGCTCAGGGGGGATCTTGTTAATGAATATAAATTCCTGAAAGGAGGGTGCAAAGAGGATGGAGCCAGGCTCTTCTCAGTGGTGCCCAGTGACAGGACTAGAGGCAATGGGCACAAACTGAAACACAGGAGGTTCCCTCTGAACATCAGGAAACACTCTTTGTGAGGGTGACTGAGCACTGGCACAGATTGCCAAGGGACATTGTGGAGTCTCCATCCTTGGAGATGTTCAAAAGCTGTCTGGACATGCTCCAGAGTGACGGCCCTGCTTGATCACAGGGGTTGGACCAGATGACCTCCAGAGATCCCTTCCAACCCCAGCAATTCTGTCATTCTGTGATTAAGATTGTAATGGAAGGGTGAAGCAGATCTCAGTTTGCCAGTCTCAGTGGACATACCACAGCCAAAGCAGGGTTTGTAGATACCCTTCAGAGCTCTTTTAACCTGCAGTATGTTTAGGGCAACCAGTGCTAGGGAATGTTTCCTGCCCAGGTGCAAAGGGATAGTGCATCCATGCTGTGTGGGGAGCAACTGTTCCCTCCACAGGTCCCAAATAAGCCTTCCAGCTATGGTGTTTCCCCCCTCACCCTGGTGAGGCCCAGATGGCCCTGTGCCTCCTAGCAAACCCCTGTGCAGTTTTACTCTCTTGAAGGCACTCCTGTGCTACATCAGGCTCTTAATTATACTGATTTTCAGGGCAACTTAGGTGGCAATGAATTCAAACTTGATACTTAAAGTGTTGGTCTTTGTTTATACATATACGTACAACAGTTTGGGACTTACCTGCATGCAGATTTTGTGTTTGTTTAGTTATATATATTTGTAGCATTTCAACAGTACGGTCTCCCAGATTTTACAAGCCTTCTACCAGACGTTATAACCTTCTCTACTGGAGTAAGATGCCTATACTGCAGGGGAATGACAAGCTTATACGCATGCAGCTGTATGCAAATATGATTGTGTTTTGTGCTGCAAAACTTTACTGACCTTACACCCAACTAAAAACAGTATTAAAAAAGTGTTCATAGGCCAAACCTCAGCTAAATTTTTTCAAACCTTTGGGTGGAGACTAATTCAGTGTTACTGGCTTATTTCAGTTTACCTTAAACCAGCTTTTAATCAATCCTAAACCAAAGTAAGCCTCCTGTAAGTCAAGAATTTAAATGCTTAAATCAACCATTATAAATTCATAATTTCAGTTAAATGTGTGTAACTGCCCATGTAGACTAGCTCATACTGATCATACAGATTTTTCTGAAGTAATTCTTTTCTTAAATAGACTTTTCAGTGGAGCTGCTCCTGCAGCACATGAATGAATCTTTTCTGACCTAGCAGGCAACACATAATATGTGTATAAGGCTCTGACACCCCTGACTATTTTGTGCTGCCCCTTTCAATGGCCATTGTGTTCATCTGCCCCTTAGGCTGTCCTTCTCAAAATACAGTATAAAAGAGATTGATGTGGTCAGGTCTCTTTTCTCTTGTTTGTCCAGGGAATTCCTGCCACAGCAAAAAATCTTTCTTCATTCTTGTTGCATGCCTGTGTTATCTCTGCCTTCTTTTCTGAATAACTTTACAAACAAAATGGCTGTTGAATTTGCATTCAGTCTCAGCATTTGTTATAAATTCATGCCCTTTGATGCAAGCTATTCCTTGAAGAATTTGTTCTCATAGGCATTTTACTATCCTTCAGTGCTTCTTGGGTTTTGAGCTATATTTTAAGATGGAACTAATATTGGAATTGAGAATTCCAGTTAGACTAAAAACTGTAGCTCTCTAATGACCACAGTTTGCTTTCAAGTCCTAAATGTAATTGCTGTCTTGCCAGCTCATGTTATTTTCTCCTTTGGTTTGTGTGTTGCTGCCAGCATGTCACCTCTTATATTCCTTCATCTTTTTCTATAATATATTGATAAGGGGGCAAACTGGGAGGTCTGTAAGTTGGCAAAATTCCTACTAGATTCCTCAAGGTCTTTTTCTCACTGACGACCTTTGGATTTGGCCTATGGGAAATGATGAAAGGCTGAAATGAAAATGCTGCCATTTGCCCTAGAGCTTTTCCCCTAGGCAATACCCAAGTCAGAAACTTTATTCCAAAGATTTCTGAATACTACATTTGCAAAGCACACAGATATAGTGCAGTGTTCAGCTTGGTATTCAGGACCATTTCTTTCTGAGATGCTGTTCAGCACTACTAATACTATTAGCCGGCAAATTTGGTTTTGAATTGAATCTTATATAAAATTCTTCAAGCAGGCAACATTTAAAGCACATTCTCCATTAGTCAGGACCACTTATGAGCACCAACAGGAAGTTAGCCTGAATTCCTGTTAAATAATGCTGACAGCCATTTGAATATCACATAAAGATCACACAAGCACTGTCTGTCCATATCTTAATGAGTGACTAATCCCACATTGCTTCCTGAATGTTTATAGATTGCTCCATCCAAACAATGAGCATTCAACTTACTAGGAGTTTTATATCAGAGGTTTAGCTAATAGCTTTTCCTGAGTACTTCAAAAGAAAAAGCTGAAGCATAGACTGCTGTATAAATAGGATGAATAAAAAGTTATTTACAGCGTAGATATTTCCAAACAGAATTCTCAGTTGTGTGTTTTCTCTGAGCTAGAAAGAGCAGGCAGGTCCTATAAAAGCTCATATAAGCAATTTGGAAGGTTTTTTGGAGGAAGGAAGGGGAAAGTTGGCAATAGTTCATTTTTACTGGTTAGTGGAGGCAGCTAGCTCCTGCTGTTCCACAGTGTGAGATTACATGCTAGGCCCCCAGAGTGACACAACCCAGATTCATTCTGGCACACACCGGTGGTCATGAAAGAAGGATGTGTATATGGAAGGAAACACATTATATTTTGTCTGCGCGGATAAAATATAGCCTCAACCCTAGCCATACTGATTCTCTAGTATTTGTACTACTGTTGCTTCTCTTGACTTTTGCAAAAGATACTGCAGGCATCTCCTCTGCTTTAAAAATGCAAGTTTTTCCTTTCCTGCACTAAGGAAATCACAACTGCCTGCTCTTGTTCTGTGGAAGTTGACACTGGAAAGCTGCCTATTCTGCAGGCAGATTCGTCTACTTAATTTATCAAAGACATCAGAGAAAGCAGCAAACAACATGGGTTCTTGTGAATAATGGCACGAAGGTGTTTCCTCTTACAGATGGTGAATTTGACCACGAGTTTGTGATCTTGCCACTGAAGTGTTCCCTAACAAAGCTGTCCAAGAAGTGGCACAGGAATGCTCCAGGGTATTTACCCCACTAGCTGCTCTGGCGCTCCACCTCCATGTTGAACCCTCCCTTGTGGACTGTTCAGATCGATAAATAGCCCATGTCCCTCTGGAAATTATCTGAGATGGATGCTGGGAGAGACTCAGCTCCCCCAGAGGGGCCTTGAGCATCTCCCTGCGTGCAGTGTGAATAATAAACACTGATACCCAGGAGAAGGGCCTGTCTCCAAACTGCAAAGTCTCCAGCTGTAGGATCCTGGTTTTCAAGAGTGTGCCATTGTACGCTTTGCTCCTGTGGAAACTAATATGGGGTAAGGAAGGAAAAGGGTTCTTGATGCCTTATGCTGGTCTTACCCTTATGCGGTGATGGGATGCTGCCCAGCTGCTTCTCCAGAGAGCTGGGAAATACAGCTGGTGCCCCAAGATGAGAAGAAGCCAGAGGCACTGTTCTCCAGCTGTGCCCACTTCTTAACTCTACAAGTGGTCCTTCAAGTGCAGTCAAATAGGTGGTCGGGAGACAGGTGCATCTTCCTCGCCAGACGAGCGGTGTCTCGGGACCATTTCCAAGGGCTATCATCATGAATCTGTCATAGCTGGGAAGGAACAGGGAAACAATTCAGCTCCTGCTGCAGCCCCAGGGGCTGGTGAAGTGAGGATGCCTATGATAATGATTATATTCCTGTGACAGCTGCATGGTACAGATCCTTGGCCATGACTAATTGCCTTTCCAGGGAATGCCTGAAGCTCCCTGGGGGATTCTGTGCTTTTCTGCTCCCTGATTCTTCTTGATATCTCCAGACTGAGACACAGAGGCAAACCAGGATTCAGTTCCCAGGGTGCTTTGGGGTGACTAACAGGCAGACAGGCTTAGAAGCAAATGAAAATATGACATGGGGAGGAAGGGAGGAGAAGAGGAGAAAGAAATTCAATGTAAACCAATGTATTGGTTGGGGATGTCAACTCTTGTTCATAGGACAGAGACAGCGTTCCACTTGGGCACCCCCAAAAGCATGTAAGGCTGTGGGAAGAAAACTAAAAGGAGACAGTCACACAGCAGACTGTGAATCAGGATTTTAATTTAGCTCTTTGGAGTGCCTTGGCATTTATCAATAAAGCCATGTTTTCCTCACAGTTTCAGTTGAGTGTTGTTGCTTCAGGAAGCCCGTATGGACCCTTCCAACATGGCGGGAAAGGCCTCATCTTCTCAGAGGATGCAGAGTGGGGCAGATTTCTGCTCTTTCGGGAAGCTGCTCCCCCTCAGGGGTCTGGTCCCACACGGGCATCACTTCCAGGGCTGCAGCCTTGACAATACGTAAGAAACTCCAGTGTTTCCCACAGGTGGAAACCAAGGGGCGTCTGAGGCCCAAAGCAATTTCATCAGCTTTTGATGAAGCAGTGGCTGTGGTTAAGGAGCACGCAGGTGTGCGGTGCCATACAGGAAATGAGCGCACAGTAAAACTTTTTAGTTGTGCTGCTGAACATGTCTAAATGGCCTTGTCCCCGGATCGAAACAGGAAAGGCAGCTGTTGTGCACCACGAGTGGCAATGCCTGGTGAAGAAACTCTGAGATACAAAGCTATAGACAGCTGCAGCATACTATGAATTTTTTTTTCATTTCACTTCTTCATTCTCCTTTTTAATTGTAGCCCATAGTTGATAGTGCAAAAAAATGCACTAATGTTTAATCCTGAGAAGTATCAGGGCAGCACCTTGAGGAGCTGTGGCCAATGGCTGTATCACACCCCACGACAAGGTTAAGCCATCCCTGTCACTGGCGATGACACCATCAGCTGCCTGCCCGATGGGTCTGTGGCCACCGAGCTCTGGCTGCCCCTGGGCCCCAGCGCTACAGAGGGGAAAGCTGGCATGAGAACGATCACCACAGACATGGCAGGGACAGCCTGGCAGCATGGGGAGTCACAGGCCGGTCGGGATGCCGCAGAGCTGCCAGGCTGATGGGGAGCCCTGGAAGGCAAGTGCATATTGGGAACACCCCAGCTTTGAAAACAGAAACACGGAAATTATGAAACTAAACATGAAACTTGCAGGAGTACTTCTGTCCTATGTGGCAGCACATGGCGGGCATGGTGTGGGGGTATCACCTCGCTGTGTGCATAGGCAGGGGGTTTGCTGCCTGTCTTACCAGAACCTGCAGGGTGCAGAGAAAAGGAAGGGATGGCAAAATACTGTAAAGGAAGAGGGGTGCTAGCACGGCATAGCTCGGCATCCATGCCACTCAATGCAAGCATGCAAGCTGCACCTCTCTTCCAGTACAAGCAGATTTGTTTCCTGGAGGGGGCCTTTGCCTCATGCAGGGTTGAATCCAACTGCAGGCTGAGCAGTGGGGCCGTACCCCACAGGTGAGGGGGGCTAGTAGGGGAGCAGAGGGCACCCGCGATTTTTTTAGGCCATCCTGCCTTCTCCTCGTTAAACCTCTACTAGTCCTACCTGGTCCCTACACCAGAAGGTTCACATACTGGAGGTCCACGGTTTGGCCGTGTCAGGAAAGGAAGGAAAGTTCTGGGGGTGACTGGTTACATTTGGGGAATTCAGATAGTATCTAAATTCAGGTGGCCATTAAAATTTAGATGACCATAAAATGCTGCTGTAATACGACTCATGGCCATTTGGGAAGGATCACCCAGTCGTGGAAGATGCTGGGGAATGCTTTATAGGTCATAATGAAACAGATGTAATAATTTTGTTTATGGTCATAAAGCGTCTTCCTTTGTATTAAAGGAAGTAAAGGAGATGTTTCTCTGACATCTTAAATACTGCAAGGGAAAATTAAATACAAGAAGTTGGGTTTTGTTTTTTATCTTTGTAATGGAGGTATATTCTGGAAATAAGTCTTTTAACATCTCTTATGATAAAATATTCCCCAGTGGGATCTGTCCTCACATGGATCTCATCTCAGTGACACAGATGAGGGTGCTGTACTCATAATTTAAAGTAAATTAAGCCCAGACTTTTGACTGCTGGTAAATTGCCAGAATCGTGCTTGGTTGGACTAGCTTTGGTCACTGCTGTGCTACAGAATGCATTTCAGTTTCCTTTTGCACATTAAACCTTAATGCTCCCATCAAAAATAATTTGATTGGAAAATTAAAAATTGGCTGCTTGTTCCTTCCTAGAAAGAGGAATTAAAACTGAAGGGATTTGTCTGTTTCTTCAGAACAAAAAGAAGCAGCGTTGGCATGTATTGATAAGGAAGTAAGTATTCCTGCTAAAGAATCTTTTTTTTTTAGGTATTCAGGCACACCTAATAAAAAGGCACATAAGAAGCAAAATAGAACAATCTGTTGTTATTTAACACAGCAAATACTGTTGAGATACAAATACAGTTAAGTTTTCTGTGGTAACTAAGCAACAGAAGAAAATACCACTTATCTGAATTGCTGTTTATTCTACTGATTTTTAGCTCTGCAGTAGTGATTTTTATTCTCCGTACCTCAAACACAGAAAGAACAACTGTTTATGGTATGGCTAAATTGTTTAATGTACTGTTTGATACAGGGGCAAATTAGGCATCAGAATAAATGTGTAGGACTGCTACAACTAGCCATTAATGACTTTTGATCTTCTTGCAAATGTTTCAGTAGATTATGTAACATAAGCAAATGTCCTCTACTGACTTAGGCAATTGCAATAAATATGGACTACATGAGGCATGAAATCAGAACATTTTCATTTTTCCAAAGAATGCAAATGGTCTCTCATTCATGTGTATCATCCTAAGGACTTTTTAGATTAAACACATGGTAGCAATGTAGTCTTTGACACTTCTAAATGGAAGACTTTTTTCTAGAGCTGTGCATATTACCGTCAGATGGATGGTTTCATTAAGGTGAAAATCTGTAGCAAGAAGTGCTCAGAGCCATAGTCAGACTGGACTTGCATATGGCTCTGTGCTTGCGTATGCACATACTTGTGCACACTGTCTAAATGAAAAACAACTGAACAAAACTCTTCCTAATCTCCAAAATCTCAGTTTGTAGCCAAAGATTTACAATAAATTGTGGGGCTGGAAGAAAGGAAGTAAGGGCAAATGGCAAACTTTGGGATGGGAAGCTCAGAGGAGCTCAGAAGACTGAAAGATGTTGATTGAGCCAAACTATGTGCAGCAAGAACAGTTCAGTCCCACACACGGGAACAAGAAGTCCGCCAGCAATCAGGATTTGGTTTCTCTGATCCGCTTATTATAAGCCTCAGCTGTCTGTACTAAAAAGAATAGTGTCTGTGAAGCACAATGGAGCAGCTTCTGAAATAATTTTGTAGAGAGAAGTAATGAGCATAAATGACACCCAGCTACTATGACGTAAACTGGGTAAAAACCCAAGCTCTGTTAAATCACTGCCAAAAGCCTCTTCAGTTTCAGTGTTACCAGGATATTCACCGAAGGGCTTTTATAAAAGAGTAGATGAACTGTAGTCAGGTTGGAAACCTTTAGCCCAGATGCCAGTGGCATCTCAGCTCTCTCTTCCAGAACATCTGACTCTGAGGAATTGCCTTCTGTTTGGAAAGTATTTTGGGGGCCTCGTTGCCTACCTTGTACTGGAGCAAAAGCTGAGGAAAAATGTTTTTTATCCACAAATTCAGGACAGAATATCACATTCCTAAGAATAAGGGAGAAAGGAGTGACATTATTCTGCACACAAGAAAAGGGCAACTCATCCCCATCATGGGCTTATGGGGAACCTGGGTTTGAGTTTGCTGAGTAAAAGCTATACCTTGCTCCTGCAGGAAGGTATTAGGTTGGTCAGCTGCCAGTTCCTGAGGAATGAACCCTGTGAGATTATTTACATTTATCCCAGTTAATCAATTAATGTTTGTAAAGCACTTTAGACTTGAAAAGCACTCCTATAAATATTTGGTATTATCATATAATTACACTATCACATCGCAATTAAATGCACAATTGGCCATGCTTTAATCATGTAATTGAAGTGTCACCAGAAATATTTCAAATGTAGGTATCTCACTCTATGCTGACCATCCTCAAGACTGGTATGTAAACCTGGAGCAAACTGAGGACTCTTGATTTTGGAAACACTGGAGTCCCACTGTCTGATCAGAATGAATGTCCCTCTCCCTAGAACAGAAATACATTTTTTCCACAACTACAAATATAGGTAATTTTTTGCTTCTGTGTGTCTTGCATCTTGAGCACTTCTTGTGGGCAGCGCAAGGACTAATCTGCTTTTTCTGTTTTTTTTTTCTTACTTTACTGCCTTCCCTCATTAATATAATGGAAAAAGAATGTCACTTGTGATCTTGTCTCAGATTCATATCCCTCAGGGTTATGCTTTATCAATGGTCTGTATACTGTGCTGTGTGATGTACTGAAATAAATTAAAACAATTAAATGCTGAAGCATTCTCCACTTCCTCCAGAGGGTAAAAAAGACATTAAGCCTCAAATAACGGTATATATGTTGCCATCTGATTATCAACGGTATAGGAAGTATTGCTTCCTACTCCATTGTCTTCATTCTGAATAATAAGCTTGTTTATATCAGTGCTGACAACCCAAGCAGTGGTCTGGCTTAAAAAAAATGAGTAATTTTAAAATAATAAGGTTTGATATTGCTTTTTCATAGTACATTTTACAGTCTTCTAACTGTAAAATCTTTAGGAAACTCAGTTACTTCTAAGCTTTTCTCCACAAACATGAGCACTGTGGATTTTTTGGGGGGGATGGAGTTTTTTATTTGTTTTTTACTTTCGTAGTAAAATCAGGAACTTTAATGGACTATCTTGATTTATTAGATGAAGTAGTTACTTTACTAGATGGCAGTATTGTTACCATACTTCCAAATCCTCCTTTTTTTCCTTTCTTCCTCTGGTGCTCTAACTCTCACTTCTTCACTCCTTGTCATTTCTTTTCATGTCAATTAAATGCTCTTTGGGGAGATGGATAGGCACTTTTTGTATATTTGTACAGCACCCACACGAGACTGTAGTTGAGGCCTCTGGATGCAATCAGAATCGAAATAGTAACATTCACATCTGCTCTTTCAGGTTCATTGGCGTCAGTTTACCTTGCAATGAACCTAAGATATTTTCCAATGCAGAGCTGTTATTACTTCTTCCTATATCTTTCTGGAATAACTGTATATAAGAGCCACAACCTGGACTCACAGAAATATGTGAGTTTCCACCAAAACGATACCAGAAGACCAAAATATAAAAACTCCTCAGGGCAGGAACTACATCTGAGTGTGTCTGTATAGCATTTGCTGACAATAGGACTCCAGTGAAGGTGTCTAATATGCAATTACGTAATGCATATATATATAAAATGGAATGTGTCATTACTGCAGTGTTAAGCTATATTTGGAAACCACAACAAGAAAAGCACTTTCACCCAATTTTTTTTTTCTTCTTTCTATTTCGCTATGGGAAAAAAGTGTCTTTGATATATGAAGCATTTTATGAGACCATCTTTTTATTTTAATAACTGCTAATTTGCACACCTAACATCAATTGCTGGTGCAATTAATTGTGGATGCAAATGAGAATGTTTAGCTATCTAGTCACCTGATTGTGCCCATAAATCAGTGACAGTAATTATGTGTGTAAATGCTCATTTCAGCCTGCAATTAATTTGGCCAAAATTGATAGGACAGAAAAAAATACCACCCTAGGCTGAAATTTGTTCCCCAGTGTGTAAAAAGAGAAAGTATCTTCCTCCTGTCTCTTGTGTCTAAATTGCAGAGAGCTAAGTAGACAAAGAGCAATGATTCCCCAGTCCCCAATAACTCACTGCCAGTGTTTCACAATAAAGTGCAATGGGAGAGGAAATATTTCCATAAGGGTTCATTAATCACAACATATTTGCCATGCACAAGCACTCTGCAGAGCAGGTAGAGAACCCTAGGGGATGTTGCCTGGCACAGCATGTCATTTTCATAATAGGAAAAGTATTTTTTTGCACAAATGCCGTAGAACCAAAGTTGCAGATGGCTCCACTGGCACGGCTAGAGCCTCCTGGCACAACCCTCAGCAGCCAAAGCTACTTTAGGTATTTATAGCAAGGGTTAGTGATATCTCAAAAGAAGGATGCTGAAGATGCTGTCTGCCCCCGCTATGTGCAATACGCCCAGGTGTGCCCCTTGGGAGGACATGTGAAGCAGGCCAAACAAACCCCACCCAAAAACCAAACTGCAGAAGGAAATCCAAGTCTTGCCTGTCCCTCTTGTGCTGCAGGACACTAATGAGAGGTCTAGGAACGATTAAACTGATTGTGACTGAGAACCTGGGGGTCCAACCGACCCCATTGGCAGAAGTGCACAGCAAAAGATGCCTTTCCAGCTCAGTGTCTTCTTTCAGATCTGGGCAGCCAGCCATTTCACTTTACCTAACCCTGAGGACACCGGAGTGCCCCTGTTATCCCAGCATGCTCTGACCCATGTAGACCTCCTCAGTGTTTTGCACGAGAGGTAGGGTTGGCATCTTGTTTACTGTACCTCTGTGGTCTCAATCTCTGAGTGGTTCATTGCTGCTTCACTCCCACATGGGACTTTGATAACATTCAAAGCCACCTGGTGTGATTTTAATTTAAATGTGAATTTAATGTGTTTTCCTTTTATATTGCTATGATGTGCATTGTCAAGAGAAATGCTGCAGGCTCAGATCTGGCCTCTCAGCTGTTTCTCTGTGCTACTCCCTGGTTTTGTTTGACACAAGTTCCCAAGTAAAGCTGTTGCTCTGCGGTGGCGTGTGCATTGGGTACAAGGGTTCATTGGGTACAAGCACAGTGGTCATTTTTCAAGGGGGCAACTGAGCCTTGGACTGTTTGCCAGTCAGAGGCCAAAAATCTTCTCATCAGCAGAAGATACCTCCAGAGCTGTGACTGAACAGAAGAGGGATGAAAGGTTGCATGCAGCCTATCTAAAAAGAGGTTCCAGAATTCACCATGCTCCACCAGTTATGAAAAGGGTTTTAAGACAAGGACTTGTGAAAAGGAGGAGAAATACTGAAATGTTTTATCTTAACCAATTAAAACAATTCATATTGGAAGTGCTTACAATTTACTAAAATTTTTCTTACTAGAAAATATAATCTCACTAAAAAAAAAAAGTGCTGTGAAAACATATTAAAAACATATTAAAAGGATCATAAGGAAATGCTCTCAGGACCAGGATGTGAAAGATAAGGAGAGAAAAAGAGAAACAGAGATCCATATCAGTTAGCAGCCCAACAGGGCACTCTGATAGGATGCAAGACACCCTGATGCAAGCCAATATCTTAATCTTCAGAATTTTTCGTTGTGAGACTGTTTTTTCAGCCAGCCTTAATTAGTTTTGAACTAAAATTGTAGGAGCAGGGTGGGAGCCTAGACTTTCTGACACAGAATAACAGAGAGCAGAGCAGAATAATAAAGCGGATCAAATGCCACCCAGAGCGGCCGTTGCGCTGTGACACAGGTGTGTCCTGGGAGACCGCTACAAGCTCTGCAAGTGTCACGAAAAGCATCACAGCAGCTGGGTGGATTGGCCATCAGAAGACATCCCTTGCTTTCTAAAACCACTCATTGCTCCTGCACCCACAGAAATCTATTTAATTGGCTGGCTGCAGGTGTTTTTCCCCTGCTTGCACAGACCACCAGAACTGACATGTGCTTTCTGACCATTACTTCTCTCATCTGCTGGTTACTACTGCCAGCAGCAGCCTCTTGGGCTCCTGGCTCCTGCTTCTTCTTACTGTTGCTGCTGCACGGGAGCTATCATAGTGAGTAATTTCTAATCACCAAGGGAACCCACAGCCAGATCTCCACTCCTACTAAAATAGGAACTCAAGGCTACATCTTCTCTCCTCCTAAAATAATCAAACTATGAGAAAAAGCACTATATATTTGGCGGTATCTGAAGTATAATATTCAACGCATTAGATGAGTGGAAAAGCAGGACAATGAGCTCAGCCATAGAGGCGCCCCAGGCTAAGACCACCCCAGGCTTGAAGTGCAGGTGGTCTTCCAAGTCCACATAGAGTCATGCAGAAAGGAGATCAGTTCTTTGCAGGTTCTGAGTAGAGACCATTGCAGAATCAGCTTTTATCCCCTCATTATTTGAAAAAACTCTGAGGGAGGCCATATAATCAGCACATCCCCCTTATATTTCAATCCAGAAAACTGGGTCCTTGAAAGGAATACTATTTAACAAATAAGACAACCCTAAGCTTTTTAAATGATTTTATGAAGGCAAAGCTTGTCTTCAGTTTAGTTTACTCTTATCACATCAACTATTATAAATGGCAATACAATAATCCTTCTAAATAAATGTTCATTATTTTGAAGTACATTTTTTCAATGTTGGTTATTTTCAAGCAGAAGTGTTACCTGTAAAATACCGTTCTGCATCTCTATAACTTCTTTCTTTTATTTCTAGGTATTTCCACACAATATACTTGGGTATCCGGAGTCGACGGAGCGGAGAGAATGACAGATGGCGGTTTTATTGGAAAATGGTGTATGAGTATGCAGATGTGAGTATGCTGCATTTGCTAGCCACGTTTCTGGAAAGTGCACCACAGCTGGTCCTGCAGCTCTGTATTGTTGTACAGACTCGTACACTCCAGGCTCTCCAAGGTAGGGGTTCATTTAATCTATTTGTTTTTTATCATTTTAGGAAGATGTAATTTCTATACGTACATATTTACCCTTCTTTCAAACTGCTGTGTGCCTTGTACTCCTGGCATAAGAGCAAATCTTGCCTTCTAGCTGCTATTAAGCTGTTAACAACGACTGTCAAGAAAGCCTGTGTTGTTGGAGTTTTTTTAGCCTTTCTTATTGGCCCTGGGTTGTGCGTAGGATTTATAATGTTTTGCTTTCTGCATGTCCTTGTAATAGAAGAACTCTTCTGATTATCCACTGGGCCAATGTGAAAATTGCATCAATCAAACTATTGCTCTTCTCCCTATGCTTCTTTCTGTGAATGTTCAAAACCCTCTGAACTGCAGTAATGAGGTTCATATGGTATTATGCAAAACAGAAGACGGCACAGCAGAAAACGGCTATTCTGTGAAGAAAATGCCAGTGTCTATGGAATACATGTCCATCATTTCTTGGCCATGTCTATCTGAAATAATACAAGTCATCTCCTGAGCTTTACAACAATACTCATTCCTTCAAGCTCTGAGTTTCCTTCTAAGGTTGATGCTTTCAGCAAGCATGATTACTTCTTTAAAATGGGAAATGCATGCATATGACCTGCTATAGGGTTTTGTCAGTCAGCGATACAGATATATCTCTTTCTCTACTGCGTTTTTGATGCTACTTTTGGCTACCTGACGGCTTTCCTTTTGTATTGCACTGTTGTTTTGCCTTCACCTGGGCAGAAATTATTAGCAAGGGAATGAGGTGAATGAGAACTTGGGATCCACAAGGTGACAGAAACGTCATGAGGTGGTGAGGAGTGAAGGGATGAGGGGAGAGGATGAGTGGAGGAAGGAAATGCAGATTTTTGCCATTTGTTTTTAAGAAACAACTCATGTGCTTGCCACTGTACAAGATAAAACTGTGACAGCACCTTGCTCCAAGCTCTGGGTCTAGTTAGCTTATTATGAGTAACATGCAGTGAGACTGATCGGGTGAAATAGGACTGGGAACAAAGTGGGTAAGATCTGTGTGAAGATCTGGATCCTGGGCAGTTTTCTGTGGATAAATCAGAGGCTTTTCATTCACCTCCCCTTTGAACTGACATCTAATAACAGCTGTTCTGCTTCCTGTATTTTTTGGTTTTGCTTCTTTAGATCTAAAACTCTGTCACCTTAGGGGGAAAAGAAAGCCAAAGTTTCTATTTTAATTAGCTGGTGTTCTGTACAAGGAAGGTTGCCTAAGCACTTCCTAGAGCTAGTTCTCAAAATGATGCTGCCCCACACCAACCAGTCCAAACTATTATCATTCAGGAAAAGGTATTATCATTTCAGGAAGCTTTGTCCCCCCAGAAAAAGAGACTCTAGAGAGGGGCTTAGGAGAAGAACATAGCCAGAATACTGTATGGTCAGCTGTAATTTAGCTATCTTCATAAACTATTAATACAGAAGGCCTCGCACTCTCATTTTAGAGCAATAACAGATCTGTCTATAAGAAACCTGGCTAGTGAGCAGGCACTAAGCCTGTGATGTACTCTGCAAGTGGTTGTTAATTAGGGAAAACCTGAAATGCTTCGATTTAAAAGGCAAATATGGTTCCTGAAGCCTGCAATCAGCTGTGTGAAATCTACGTGTCAGAAACCAGAGAGGAATAAAACTATAATTATGGATTTCAGCTGAGAAGGCTGAAAATATTTACTTATCCTCTCTTCCCCCATTTTCTTCCATCTTCCAAGGAGAAAAGGCTCCATTTAAAAAAACTAAGAAAATTAAACAAGGTTGTAGCATTTTCTTAAACAGTAGTACCATTATATTCTCCTGATGAAAGCTAATATGTTTTAGTACATTGCCAGCTGTGAAAATCTTTTTTCTGTTCTCTCTCCTTTTTTTAAAGAAATGTTAAGGATAATGCATTGCACTATAGGATGGTAGATTCGCTGCGAGGCTGCGTAAGGAGAGCATAATTTCTCTCAGTGGTATCATGCTACAACTGGGTGTTTTAAAAGGCCTAACCATAAGGTATATGCTTCAGCTAGCTGTCCACTCACTGAGCCTGTTAGAGAGATTTCTAACATGGATCAATAAACAGAGTGTTTGATTGATTTTCTCTGTTTAGAGAATGCTACTTGGTTTTTATTATTGCTCTTTAAGTTCTCTGTCCTGCAGGACAAAGTTATCATGACAATTGATAAGTGCCATCGCTGGTCCACGTTCTTATAGGTATACTTCCATCACAAACCACAAATTTGGCATGGGAAATGAATGATGCTGGAAATGTCTTGGTCTATAAGCAGGGTATTTCTAATATCAAGCCATTAATGACAGCAAGAAAAACTGTTAAATATTTTATTTATGAAATTGTATATTTTCCATTCCAAATGCACCAAATCAGCATCATTCCCAACAGGAGAATGCTGTCAGTGTGACTGAAGATTCCCTGTTTTGTAATGGGTGTTGGCTAGGTGTGGATTATTTCTCATTTCAGTCCTTAAGCCCTGCTAATTAAGGTAAGAAATACATACAGGCATGTACATACGTCCTTTTGAAGATCAAGAAAAATATTGTGCAAAATGCATGCAAAACCTTCCCTCTCAGTCTTCCATACACTGCGGTGAGGGCCGCTTCAAAAGCCCAGAGGATGCACCACAAGGATCCTTTAGCACTTGCCTGGGGTCCCCAAGCATGAATTAAAAAACCGCAATGTAAACTTCTAGCGAGGATTGTGTACCACTGTACCGTGACTGCTGCAGTAGAACATTGCTTATGCGGGAGGCCATAGACAGTCATTATGGAGTGGCATCTGTCTTCTGTGTTGGCATCCAGAGAAATCCGAGTATTGATAAAACAGTATCTAAATTATTATCTAAAAATCTGATTCTTCTTTAAGATTTCATCAAAACTGGCACAATTAGAGGCAAAGATCTTTCTTATTCTGTCTACAGCCAGCAGCCAGGTCCCTCTCAGAGTGGAAGGAGTGAAACGGCTTATGGGGGAAGCTGATGATTTCTCGGTGCTAATTCCTCAAAAGACAAACAACTTCAGTATGATGCTGGTCTAAGCTGGAGCTGTGCTAACCCTGCTATTACCTCCACCTTTTCCACCCTGGTGGTTCTTTTGAGTTTGAAGAAATATCTACTGTCTAGAAGACAGATGTGCCTTGAAAATAAGTAATTCCTCAGTCTTTTCCTCATGGGAGTCTGTTTCCCTTCCTTTCTCATGTGCTCTGAGCACAGCATTCGCACAGAAACTTCTCTGCTGAGCCAGCTGCACCTCCAAATGGCATTGCATTTGTTTGTTTGGTTTTTCTCCTGTCTCTGTAGAAAAGTCATGTCCTAAGTAGCTTCATGGTGGGACTCACTAGCTTCACCAGTCCTATTCTAGGTGGGAACCATATGAGGAATGGGGCAGCTCTGCATGTGGGGGGAGCAATAGCAGAAAGTCCACTGAAACAACTGATGCTCATCCCGCACCTGTTTGCATAAGGGCATATATGTGGACAGAAGTGTCTGAACTGTCTGCAGGTGAGCTAGTTCAGCTACCAGAAACAGTCTAACAGCAATAGCCTGGAGGCCAGGGTGGGCTAACTGATCTCAGTGCCAGCCTACGTACACCAACCACCTGAAACTCCTTGTGGACCTGGGCCCTTCGCCCCACCATGTTTTCAGTTCTGCTCCCAGGGCTGGGCAACCAGGTCCTGCACTGGATCTACCTCCGAGTCACAGGGAACCAAAATACCAGAGTTGAAACTGTTTGAATTATTGGATTACCCCAATAAATTCAGAAGGCTGCAAGTAATTCCCTTAATAATGCCTCCACCCTTCAAACCATTTAGTAAATAAGCAGTAGTTTCAGTCTTTGCTATAAAAACAAACACTTCCACAATAAACTGCCATAGACTATGTATTAGGCAGATTTGCTGACACAGTAAGATCAGTCTAAAGGCTATGAGACTCCTCCTTGGTTGGGTCTCTGGACATCTAGCCTAACGGCCACATCTCACTACATTTGCTCTGCTGGCTTGACAGGTTTTAGGACTGACAAAGTGATAGACAGACCTGGACCAGCAAATTGGCTCAGGGTGGTTATCTTGAAGCCAACCTACCTGCAGGCTGCCCCTGAGAATCTTTGATTTAATCATGGAAAGTCCTGCCGGCACCTCACCCAAGCTGTGTGTTCACATTGCATCACTGGCATTCCTGTGGCTGCACGCTGGGTCCCTCGGACAATTTTATTTTCCCCGTTGCTAACTTGGTTGAGTCTCAGTGGGATCCAGTTGGACTCCCTGGGGCAGGGGGGTGTCACACAACTGGTAGTGCCAGCTCTGGGGAGGCATGGGGGGACACGGCATCAGGGTGGGTAGGGAAGGTCAGGACTGTCCCTTTCTGTGGCATCTCATTTTGGAATCACACCTGCGGACTGGCAGTCATCCCTTGGCACTCTCCTTTTACTTCCTTCAATTTTCCCACTATGCCATTTGATTTTAGAAAGACTTCCCATCTTAAAATTAGTAAAAACCAGCAAGCAGACAATCCTGCTGATCATCTGATTGGAAAGAGACTCCTATCCATTAGCATACAGTTACTGTCATCTTACTCGAGGGCATGGTGTTCTAGCTGCTCCTAGATGAGCAGATAGACAAGATTACTCCCTGGATTTACCACAGATTTCATTATTTATGCTGTATTAATTAACACATTGTTTAAATTATAGATTAGCTTCTCATTCCTGTTTACTGCATATTATGCTGGCTAGTCAGCACTTGACTTTTTTCTTCGTCAGCCCCTGGGGAGTTTGTTCTGGCTTCTCCATACAGTACTATTAATCAAAGTCTCTATCAAAATTTAATCAAGGTCTAATCAAAGTTTATATCATATAAAGCTGCAGTTCTTAATATAGACTGACAATAGTGCAGAAGCAAAATGAGAAGTTCAGAACAATTTATAAATTCGTCAGGTTTCATTGAAGTCACCACACTCCCATAGACCTGCTGGATTCTGCTGAAACTGCATTTCTGTGAAATCTCCCTGGCCAACCATTTTCCCATTTTCTACCAGCTCTGTTGGGAACTCCTACACTGTTCATATGCTGACACCACAGACAGCGTACAAAAGTTCACAGTGCCACCAAGCACTGCTCTCCAGTCCTTCTACTCCAAACAAATTGCTGTTCCTGCCTGAGCTGAACAAGAAGTTCAGAGGCTTGCTAGCAGTTTATGACATGGCTGATAGGTCCTAACTTTATCTGGCAGAAGGAAATTATGTGTTAGCTAGTTCATTAAAAAATCCTCCAGCAAAGCTCATCCTTGTGCATCAGGGATTCAAACTCTTTTCATATCAGTGCAATAAACTGAAATTCATTTAAGGCTTTACAATTTTTTTGTGAGGACAACGCTATGCTTTTACATGGCTTTTCTTTTTTTGTGACCTTCACAGCAATTTTGGATTGCTCTGTAAAGTGCTGCCTACATTTGCAGTGCTCTTTAAGTAAAGAAAAAGAATTCTGATGTAAAATCTTATACAATTCAATGTACATTTGTATGGAAATAAGGTGCAGCACTTGAGTTCTGGGCAAGCTGCCACTGCTTTTCTCTGTGCTGTCAAGGTTCTGCACCACTGCAGTCCAGCACCCAGCCTTTCCAGAGAGAATGAAAAGCAGAGCAAGCAATAGTCACAGATTCTGCCTGCAATTTGGCAAAACAGATTTTCAGTGACAAGGATGAACAAATATGATATACTATGGAGTAAATGTGTCTTCTGCAAATGACTTTTAAACTGATCTGTAGGCCACTTTGCAAATCTTAAAATGTTATCTTGCACTCATTAGGATAGAGCCATCGTATTAGCACACCCTTGTTTCTGATAGGACAGGAGAGGACTTCCTGAAGGCGGTCATGTCATATAATCCATTTCATAACCTGATTACAATCTTAAAACTAGTTATACCCTTTGTATCTAATATACCAGTTGGAAGTTTAATTCTCTGATTGATAGAGACCTGCTGCTGCTGTCCTGCCTTTTTAATTTCATCATCAGTCTGTCCCTATTTATTCTTGTGCCATCCCTGTTTTTACACTTGTTCCCTAAGGAAATGAGGTTCATGTGATTATATAGTCCATTTCTGTCCTTCAGTCCTGCCTTTTAAGAACTTCTGATCCATTGCACTATTTCAATCAAATATAAAAGAACAGCCAACTTCTCAAAGATAATTATGTTTCTTTAAATGTTGTGAAAAAAGCAGCCAAATCAGAGGAAACAAAGACAAATGAGAGCCTCCACTAAAGGGAAAAGCAGGCAGACTTCAACTGTTATTCTTTTTGTTAGGCACCAGCCACCAGCCAGTCCAAATATGCATCCTTCCAGACAAGGCATTGCACTGCTTCCCCCTGCCTAGTGGGACTATTGTGATAGACAGATGGGATTAGGGAATAAGAGACACTTTGATGGGGAAGCAAGAATCATTCCTCCTGCTGCTCATTCTCTCATCTCATGAGGCATTCTGCATTCTCTTGATTATCTTCATAGACTTTTCCTTCATCAGTTCCAGTCTGAATTCGTCTTTGGTGGATATGGATGACCAAGACTGTACAGAGTACTCCCGATTACATTTCTCCAGAGCTCATATTTCTCATGGCAATATTTCACTAGGTATGATGTAGGATTGTAATTCCCTGTTGACTCAGGCATTGCACTGGTTAATCCTAGTTATTTCGTGATCCTTTAAAACACACAGGCTCCTCTGGTGTCATGTCACTCTGACAAAGCTTCAATTACATTAAAAAAAATTATTAGCAACTAAATGCATGTAATGAAATTTCATCTCATTTCTACTTTTCCAGCCTGCAAGGTACTCCTGATTTTTTCACATATCACTCCTTTTCTACATTGATAATGTCTCCCAAAACCTTATTAGTATATTATTTTTTAAAACCAAGGTCATTAAGAGAAATATTCAGGCAAGATTGGTTCCAAAGGCAATCAGTACTGAAAAAAGTAACAGTAATCCTACTCCAGCCCGAGTTTTTCAATAGCATTTCAACATAATCCTGTAGTATCTTTCTTTGACTAGTTCCTTTACCCGCCTTACCTATCTTCTACTAATCCCCATCTTCTCAAGTAGTTTCCCATTAGCATGGTAATCACCATTCTGCCAAAGTTTTGATAGATTAGATCTGCTACGTTTTATTTGTTGAGAAAGGGGTTATAAAAGAAAGATATGTTAGCCTAGACTCTTATGATCTACTTCTTTGCAGATATCTGTTCTTTTTCATCTTCTTTTATGTTTACCTTTATTTTCAATTAGTTTTTGCTTTAAAAGCTGCTCTAAAGCTTTGTATTGTATTGAAGCCTATATTGTAGGCCTGTTTTAGCCAGGTACTTGTGAAATGCACCAGATTGCCTCTTTCCCAGTCACGTGGCACCAGTTCTGAGTGGAGAGACTTACTTAAGATGCTTCTCACCAGCAGCAGGATTTCGTACACCAGCTTTTTTTGAATCCTGAAACAGAGGTTTTCTGGTTACACTGCGTGAAAACAAGGAGCTTCGAGTTTTGCTTCCATATACCGTAATACAGTTTTCCTTTCTGTTCTCGTTTTCTGTCAGCTGCCTCTGTCTTTGAGCCCTTGTTTCAAGAGCCTTTACTGAAAATTGACCTATAAGACACAGCCTTTATTGCTGATCATCCTTTTTTCATCTCCATCCAGGCACCATTTTTGAGGTGGGTTTGCATACAGCTGGTTTTTGAGGTGTTTTCCAGAAGTTTTTTGCTTTGCAGGGTTTAAAAGCTCCAGAAATTCTTCTGTGTTTTGCTTTAAAGAAAATCCAAGTCTCCTCCACAGAGAAGTCCCCGAACAATTAACTTCTGCTGCCTTCACTCATTTCTTTAAAATTCTGATAGACAAACTTACTAACAGATCTATTTTTGTTTATCTCTCCGTTTTATTTAAATTAAACCAACATTCATGCGATCCGATGCTATTTTTTACAATTAGCTGTCCTATAACAACCTCGATACTTTCTGTAACTAAGTTTAGAAAGAAGCCTCTCTGCTTTCTGTCAGAAAATCTGTCAGTTGTGACACTCCAGAATATCTGGGCTGCCTTCAGTAGCATTTGTTCTCCAGTCTATATCTGAGAACTCGGAGTCTGCCATAATGAGACAATTCTCTGCAGAATTTCTCCCTGTAATAACGGTTTGAACATCTCTATCCATATCCAAATTTAACTCTGAAATTCTACAGCAGATTCTAAGAACTACCCACTATCTTTCCCCAAAGTAATTTTGCATGCAAACAGAACCTGTTTTATCAGGGATCTCTTTCTGAAACATCAGTCTGTTATTGCATTCACACCCACCACTTTTACCATTATTTCCATTTTTTCTGAATACCATCTCCCTTTCAGGACGTATGTCCAGGGAGTGATCACAAGTCCATGATGTTTCTGTAACCCTGTAGTTCTCTTTGTAACCCTATAGTGCTTTATGTCCTGCACCCATGACTTTATTTCCTGTGTTTCCAAATGTCCTGTCCCTATCCATTCAGCTATCTATGTGTATGATACATCAATACAACTTGTAAATGTAAGAGGCGATGTACTCAATGTGGCAGGTATTGTCAGGAAGATAAGGAGTTGGCAGAGTGATGGTGTTGTTTCTTAGCACCTCCATAACAAACCCAGTGTACAGAACCTCAAGCTCTGAAAGTAACCAGAGAAGATACTAGTGAGCATTCTTCTTCCTTCTAAGTGCAGTAAAAAACCCTATTTCCTCTAGCAATGTCAGGAACAAGAGTGGAACTGCCTCCAACATTTTTTCCCAAATAATATGTTCTGGTGACTCTCTTTTTTACTGAGTTTGTGCTGGTATCTTTATCCTTGTTTAGTTCCTAATAACTGGTCATAAAAAGACCACAGGATCTCATAGGACTATGTAGACATATCAATATGTGTTTGTGATATGATGCAAAAATAACGTTTGTGGAGCTTGGCCACTCGTTGCCCATTTTTTGCCACTCATTAAATCACAGGAAAAATGAATATACTATGCAGGTCATTCTGAATGAATGGCAGTAAGGCTTCATAACATACTAGCATGAAATCTGCATATGTCATTTTAATAGAAAAAACTGATTAAAAACAGTATTAGGAAGATTTAGTATACATTTTACTGCTACTCTTTTTGTCTTCTTTCTTCTGACCACGAAGAAATGTAGCTAGTTATCCTAGCTACATTTGCAGATACAGATGTCTCCAGTTAAGCTTCAAAATCCTATTGAAAGTCCTCAATAAATCAGCTGATTACCAAAGATATTAGGTGGGTGCCTCCTTCACTAAATTTTGAAAAATCTTGTCATATATTTACATATGTGAGCCCAACTTTAGGGACATATTTTGTAATACCTTAAAAGTATTATGCCAGTCTGAAAGGAAAGAATTAGAAGTGTTTTTATAAACTTCTGTTTGCATACGAATATGATTTCAAGATTGGTTTCTCAAGGCTTTTTGATGCAGCTTGTCCCAGTACCAAGCTGATAATCGCACCTGTGGGTGGCATTTCCAACTCATACAGATTGAGACATATCATTTCTTAACTTGTCACAGAATCAAAGAGTAAGTTAAGTTGGAGGGTCTTCAGGAGATTATCTAGTCCAAACCCTGCTTGAAGCAGGGCCATGTTCAAAAATAGATCAGGTTCCTCCGGGCCATGTCTCTTTGAGTATTGTGTACTTCTGTGGATGGAGATCCCACAGCCTCTCTGGGTTTTGTGCACTGTACCAGTGCTCACCACCCTGGTGAAAATTTCTTTTCTTACAGCAAATCAGAAGATCCCTTGCTGCAATTTGTGACTGTTGACTCTTTGTCCTTTCACTGTGCACCTCTAAGAAAAGTTTATCTGAGTTTTCTCTATAATTTCCCTTTAGGTAGGAGAAGATGGCAATTAGATCTCTTCCCTTGCTTCACAACCCTCTCTACCAGCCCTCCCTCCAGGCTACACAAACGCAGCTTGCACGCCATGTGCTCCAGCCCCTGACCATCTCGGTGGCCCTCCACTGGCCTCACTCCAGTTTGTCAAAGTCTTTCCTGTACTGGGGGCCCAAAATTATATGGACATGCAAGAGTTTTCTTTTGCCTTTGTAAGTATTTTTGCGGTTCCTCTCAGCCTGCTCACATACCTCTGCAGGGCAGCCCTGCTCTCCAGTGTATCAGCTGCTCCCCTCTGATGGGTCCAAGATTTAAGATCATTATGAGCCTAGAGGTATTGTAAAGAGAAATTCCTTATTGTTGAGGGGAATGGTAAAAAAAAAACCAAACAACCAAATTACTTTCAGGTTATCTACAGTTTTTTAAATTTAATAATGGCTCCACAAAGCTGCTAATATATACATAGTGGTAAAGACAGCCCAAAACACAAAGTAGTGCATTTAGTTTCTGCGAGAGTGATGTATTTCCTACACACTGAATTTTATCTGTTGGGGAATGTCAGAAAGTTATATCCTTCTGCTCCCTTTTTGTTGTGGTAAAAGCACATTTGCCAAAGAACAAATTCATAGTTTTGTTTTGGGTTACTGTGTTTTCTATGACTGGTACTTCTGTTCAGGGGTGGGAAAAAAGTGATGCATGCTTGGCACAGAAAAAGCTTTCTTGTGTCTAATATAGCAGTGAGAAATTTCAGTCGTGATTGTGTCCTACCCAAAGACTGCACAATACTGCAAAGATAAGAATTAATGTGAGTTCTTCCTCATGCAGTGGCCTTCAAAGCTTCAGTCAGGGAGCCAATGTACATGTCCAGCTTTATTCCAAATACATAGATCTGAAATTTTCTCAGCCATTTTCTTTGTTAGTGCATGATATATCCCTTCCCTCATTCATCTTGCACCTTTTGGCCTATCTGCAAAATTACTTTTTCGGCCAAAATTTACCAGAAAAGTAGTCCTGTCTGTTGAGAGTGATTTTAGCTGAAAGTTTGCAGGTCAAAGTGGGACTGCGTGTTTTAAAATGTGTCTTGCAGGAAGTTCAAATTTAGTTGTATACAGGATATACCACAGACGATGAAATCACCTATGGAAATTAGTATCTATAAATTGTTTTATAAGTATTAGTATTTTTCTGTTGTGCATGCACTAGGTGAGTGTCAAACTGCAAATCTAAATACAACCCATTGCATTCTTGCTTTGTGCTCAGAGTTTTGCAAGTATCAACGAATAGCCAGTGCGATAGTGAGACTCAAACGAAAGGTCCAGCCTGGCATAGGAGGGTCACCCCTGTGGGCACCTTCTCACTGGAGTCAGTGGAACTGCTTTCATGAACAAAGACTGTTCACTGGGCCGGGGTGTACAGGACCATTGTTTTACAAAAGGGTATTAAATAGCTCTCTTTTGTGTTAGGCTTGACATTCTACCTAACCTAATAGGGATGCAAACCTATTAAATGTGTTTTATTAGTTTTTGGTTTCCCTGACTAAATTAGAATGAAAATAAATTTCAAATCCTTTTTTTTTCCTGTGGGTGTTATTTCTCATAGCATGTCAGTTAGTAAAGTGGTAAACTGTACTCTGTTCTCTGTATATAATGAATACAATTTAAAAACAAATCATTAATGGCTTTTCTGTTACAGTTGAAGAGGGAATTTCTAGTTTTAGTTTTGATTGGGGCATTTAGCATATCGGTTGTGCATGGGTGGCCGGTATGCTCTCGTGAGTGCAGTCTGGGCAGGAAGAATCTCATGATATGAGGCTACTGAATCACTATTGATCCCAGTCCGTTACATTTAATAGGCACTCTGTCTGCACGCTCTTTCCCACCCTGTGGACATTTCAAGGTGGAATGGAATTCTTCCATTCTCACATAATCAAGTCAAAAGCGTGAACTGAATCCTCTCTCGGCATGGCTTTCCTGGCACAGTCACAAATAGTCCTCCCTGTCACCCTCCAGCAGCCATCCAGGACTGTCACAGGGCTTTGCAGGAGCTCTGGCAGCGGCACCCTCCTGGAGCACCCACCCGGTGTCACCGGGAGGACCCAGCAACCCTGTGGCAGGGTCAGAGAGTGGCCAAGGGACTGATCAGGAGCATCCTGCAGGTGCTGGGCACTGGGGCCGCTGGGCTTTTGGGACTCACGTGTAGCAGAGATCAGCAGCAGCAAGCCCCTTCTGCCAGTTGCCATATCGCTCTGAGCAAGGCTGCTGCCGTGTCCCCAGTGGCAGGGACAACCGAATGACTCACGAAAAACCTCCTGATTTGCTGCAGTTTTCAGCCTGTGAAATTAAATAAACTAACCCCCATCTCAGCTTACTGTTTTATGCTGTGCTAAAATCTGCAGTAGCTCAGGGGCTGCTTCGTGAGCCGTGCTGTCGTCCCCATCACAGGGGCAAGCGAGCAACGGGGTGTACCCCTCCTTCAGCCATCTGCTGCCACCCCTGCGTCAAAGCCCTCGGAAAGCTTATGCAACTTCAGGCTGTTTTCAGGTTTTAACTAGTGCCTTCGGTGCTCTCATATTCTCTTTCCTGCTCTGTGGAAAAATGTATTGAGTGATTCATTATCACTGGAAAGGTGTATAGATAGGAAAGAGCTGTTCATGCACCATGTAGTTAAATTGGATCTTTCCCAGGTCTCTCATGCCACAGAAAGGCATTCAGAGCTCATTTTGAACTCCTAGGTTAGTCACTCTTGGTGATGAAGCTTAGTAAGTAAGATGCTCCAAAGCCATAAAAAATTGAGCTCTGGTGATCTTCTTGATCCTGACCTGAGTGGCACAGTAGCATTTATTCTTTGGGTGCTCATAGCAGTTTGTCATCCTTATTACTTATATATAGCACAAAACATAACTGCTTTCCTAAGTAACTGGGCTCTTTGCTGGTTTTGCTCAGCAGAAGGCAGAAAACATGCAACATGAGTCCAAGGCAACAGTAAAATGAAAATGGCTTCCCGACTCTTTTCTTCAGACCCACTGTAGTCCCAGCAGATATCATAGGCACGCCATGAGACCAGGACTCTCATCTAGAGGTTTTTAATCAGGTATTTTCACCTGCAAGCACAATAGGCATTAAAATGGTTTGCAGTAAAAAGTGATTCTTCTAGGTGATGAATATTTTATATCTTTTTCTTGGCATTTCCTTTAAAAAGCATGATTTTACTTTCCACTCCTATGGAGTCAGTTTTGTTTTAAAGAACTGTCTCAGAAATGCCTGAAAGTGCCTTGAATGGTGATTCAACAGGAAAGAAATGGGGTTACAATCATCTCCTCGAGAAAAAATCCAAAGGTGTTTTCTGTTTTTGATGGGGGTTTTTTTCAGACTTTGAATTTCACTTCCTTGGTAATGAGGGTAGCAGCAAAACCAGGAAAACAAGTTGGAAAGAGTGCACGATGTAGCCATACACCTGGCTGACTCATTCCACACACCTGCTTTGGGGGGGTTCACTTTCAGCTACTTCAGTGCCATTCCTTGAGATGTAGAGCTCTGTGAGCAAGGGCAGAATCAGGCCTTTGGCTTCGCAGCAGCAGCGCATCGTGTGGCAGCAGCCTTTGGAGCCAGATGGGTTTTCTGAGCAGAGCATAATGGATTGCAATTGAATTGATATTTTAAGCTAACAAATGTTTAGATCAGAGAGGCTCACAACACAGACGCTTACAATACAGGGCTGATTGCAGCATGACAGAAGCAGCTAAATGCTGTAATGGGGAAGGTGGTGTCAGCATTTCACTTCTAAATTTCGATTCTCAATGACTTCAAGCAGCTGTAGAAATTCATTTTTAGCTGAGGCTTGAACAAGAACATGGGCCAAGAACCAGAGCAATCTAAAAAGGGGTCCCAGTTCATCTCTGTATGAAAGGCTTCCCAGTATGAAAAAGCTTAAAAGTAAGAGGGTAACAAAATCTGCTTCCCCACAGATAGGGTCCTGTGTTTGTTTCTGAAGCTGAGGTGCAAGTGAGGCAACGAGAATGAACAGAGCTTTGAAAAAGCTCTTCTGAAAAGATCAGCTGGATAAAATGTACAGAGCTGCAAGTGGTCTGTAGGAAAGCACATCAGCCGTACTTCACCTAACATGAAAGGTAAAGAATTAGTAAATTGAATGGTGGCAAAGTCAAAATTCTGTATTGAGAAAGTGTTCTCTTTAAACCATTAGCCTGTATAAGGTATCCCTTTGTAGTAAAGTATCACTGAGGCCAAGCAACCAGTAAGGGTGACCAAAGATTGAAGAACTTTATTATTATTATTATTATTAATATTATATAATAATATAGAAGAAGAAGAATAAGAATTCTAGCAGCAAATGCTTACAATCCAGCCATCCTGGAGGTATTTACATGCTTGTATCTTTCAGAGTTCTGTTTTCTGAGGTAGAAAAAGCCCTTTTCTTCATGGCAGGATATGGCAGTCTGAACTGTTTATTGTAGAATTTCTTAAACCTTTCAGTGAAGTGCCTTGCACTGGTTGTTATCAGCAACACAAATGAAATAGCTGTCCTGCAAGTCCAGTGCAGCTGCCTTGTCTTATGTTCATCTGTTACTACACTTGGGGAACTCTTCTGCATTACGGGCTTTTTTTCTCCTACTTGAGGTTTCATCAATAGGGAGCAGTCACCAAGACCAAGTCTTTCAGATTATACATTCAGAAGTATTTAAAGTGGCTCTGCAGAACAAATTAGGAAGATCAGACACTTAAAAATATCTCCTGTTTTGATAGTCTTGATATCTGTACACATTGTGAACCGATTTCCAGATTTGATACTGACTAGATAGAGAGTTCTTTATGCAGCCTTAAAACAGAAGAGGCAGATCACTGCATATACAGAAGTTAAAAGTAAAAATGAGAAGTATTGTACAAAATGGTTAGACAAATATCTTAACATGAGTAATTTGTAGAACAAAGTCCTCAACTAAGAGAGAATTCCAGTTAGAGACTTTCACACATTTTTCTACATATGAGCCATACCTGACATGAAATAAAATAGCCCTGCTGGCAAGACTATGGAAAGATGGTTCTCAGATACCAAATTCCTGGTCCCAAGAACTGTATAGAAAACTTTGCCAAATGTCTCCACTGCCAAGTCTGGAAGGAGAGAAGATAAAGATCTGAAGTCTGAGGAAAGCTGGAATATAATGAAGAGAACACCAGACTTTTAGATCAAGTCTTTGGGATGCTATTTTGGTTTCTTCCTGTAACACACCAATAACCTGTTACTTTGACAAACACTTTAAAAATCACATATCTAAAGTTAGGAAAAAGATCCATAGTTAAGCACATAAATAGGTAATCTGCTTTTCAAATGGATAAGCATTTGTAACTTAAAAAAAAGTTTGCAGTTATGTGTTTGTAAATATGTTATGGCTACAGAGGAATTGTCTAAATACCTGTTGACCCAAATGACAAATTTCCCTATTAAAAAACTCACATAACATTGAAAAAAATCATATAACATTGAAAGCCATGAAAATATTTGTGAGTCTTTTTATGATACCCTGTGAAATCATTAATATCTTGTAGTCATGTGACTAATAATAATCCAGTCACAAGGTATTTTGAAACTTATAATGCTTTCATGATTCCATTAATAAGCACTTTAAAATCATTACTGGATTTTGAATATATATATATTTCTTTAAAAAATAAGGTTGTCTGGAATACAATTAGATTTTCTTTCATTTTTGCTCTTTTATTGAAGCATCTCATGACCATCAGACTGTGAACTTACTTATAAGTGGGTCTACATTTTTTGCTGCCTGATAAGAATGGCCAAGAACAAAATCTTTCCTTAAGGACAGTATTAATTAACTAACTAATACTTAGGTTTTGATTGCTTCCCCCATATTGACACAAAAACATACATACAAATTCATTAGCACCTCACCAGTAAGTGCTAAAATGTTTATTAGTTTTTCGCAGTGACTATTTGATGTTGCTTCCAGTTAAACACTACTGCCCAAACGTTCATTCTCTGGCTTATTAATCCACAGTGACAGATCCTATTTCCTCCTCCTTCCTGTCCTTCCCTCCACTCCCCCTCCCAAACATACTTTTCCCTCCCTGTCATTGGCAGAAGGTGCTGGTTTTAAAGAAAATGTCATAAATTTTGAAGAAAAGGGAGGTGATGCTTTCAGCCGGTATTTCTGTTGTCAAAACCACATGCTTTAGCTGCTGAACATATTTGTGTACAATCACTAAAATATGTTCAGCCCTCTAAAGCCATTACAAAGGCTGTAATGGTAAAACTCAGTGTGTTTTTATCCTGGCGTCTCCCAATAGTTAATGTCAGGTGTCAGATGAGAAGGAATGTATTTGGGTCACCAAACTCACTCTCCTGCAATGAAACACAAAGAAACTAATTAAACAATACTAAGCTACAAAACGCAAAACAATAATCGGCAAAAATTAACAATACATCATCTAACTGTGTCCAAAGTGAGGCAAGAATAGGCAAACTGCCCAGAGTGGTTCATGTATTTACGCACGGAGGGACTCAGGACTGAGATTAGAGATTTTGAGGCAACAGGCACTAAACCTGTATTGTTCTCCAGCTGAGGCACGAGAAACAAGCCTACCTGTCCTCACTCAAGACTGAGAATTCACCCTGCACATGGATGTCCTAAAAGCTATATAGGTTTGGCAGAAGTCTGCATCTCTGCTAACATTTCCTTTAAATAATTGCAAGGAAAAAGAAGTAAAAAAAGGAGTAGCTATGTGCATGATCATAAATTGCTCTAGCCTCCGTGTTTCCATGTCCCAGTAAGCTTCAGGGTTTCACCAGGGAATGCAAATTAAAACTGACTGCAACAGTTGGCTCTATATTTTGTTGTCAGGGAGCAGTATTCATTTTCTTCAGTGCCTGGTTTCTGTTGCCTTTCTGCTTAAGAGAAAAAGAACAAAAGGAGGTAAGGAGGCAGATCAAGAGAGCATGGCATAAAAACTAAAATATGCTAAAATTATACCTTCTTGCTTCCATGAAGTGCTATAACCCAAGGATACTGAAAAGCTACATCTAAAACAGCAGAAATGTGCTGTTCCAAGAGGGAAGAAAGAGGCAAACAGGTAAAGGTACTGGCCAGCAGAGTGCAAGCACATAACTGACCCACCAAACCTGACCTTACATTTTAAATCTCATCCCTATGCAAGCTTCACTCAAAGTCATTGTGAGACGTTGTGGGAATGAGTCCTTCTGCAACATTATGCTGAAGAAAAGCACATGGTGCATATCTTTTGTTCCAGACAAGATAGCTTTCTAGAACAATTGTAACACCGGCACTGTGAGCGGTACCCAGCCCTCACAGCAGCCTGCAGAAGCATAGCCTTCACCCCTGCTTAGCATTGCCCACGGGGGTCCCATCCATGCAGGTCATCTCCAGCTGACCCCCCCAGTGTAGCTCGTGTTGTAAGACCTGCAGGTATTGCAGGCAGTCTCTCCTACCATGTATGTCAGTGGCAATACTCTTGTGAGCCTTGATGAGCATGCCAAGCGGATCTGCATCCTGCAGGACAGCCAGCCTCGCATCGCTCAGGAGCAGTCTTCTCCCCCACCGTGCTGCAGCTGTTTGAGCAAGCCCTGAGGTGCTGGGCCCCCCTGCACGGGCATCTGAAACTGGGGAGGGCAGAAGGGAATTCTACAAAGATTCCACACTAGCGTTTCAGGTTCAGCTTTGGTTCTTGATAAACAATAGTTTGCTCCAGTTTTGGCTCACGTTTGGGTTCAGTTCGGCTCAATGATTTTGAGTTATGCTTCTCAGACATCATCCACTGTGACAGGGTTACTGTGAGTGATTATTTCAGATGGATTCTGGTGGAATATGCCAATGCTCTCTCAAACCTCATTGATCATCTGGCTCAGGTTCTTCTTCTGACTTGGATATTAAATGAGCTTACATTTGTTTTGGCTTGTTTTGTTTTCTGCTAGAATTCAAGCTATCTCTAGTGAGCTTGTTTTAGGAATGTTCTCCTTTCTGCTGTCTGCTTGGATGGGGACTTGGTTTTCCATTGGTTTCAGTGGGCTTTTGATCCACACCGTCTTATAGGTACTGCTCTGAATATCCAATTCTTCTTGTCATCAGTGGGAGTTTTATGCAAGAACATGTATAGTTAGGTCAACAAGAGAGAAAAACTGTCTTGAATTAGATATTCCTTAGCCAGTTGTAGATGAAAAGTTTGCCTGAAATTAGCATTACACCAAATGGAGAGATGTCAGCTGTCTGTATATGCTCCCTAGATTCTCATTGGAAGAGAATCTCTTTTTTTCTCCCTAGAAATTTTCTCCCTAGAAATCATTGGAAGCTGCTCAAAAAACTGACAAGTTTTTTTGTATTTTTTTTAAATTGGGAACATCAAATGTCAACAATATCCTGCTTACGCAATACTGATACAATTTATGGCCCAGTACTGTAATCTCTACCATCAACTGCCATGGGAGCTGCCTGAACAATGAGTCTTTATTATGTGTGGAGCATTTCATACCATCTGTGTCCCAGAACACTTAACAGAGTTAGATAAAACAGTCTCAGTAAATAACAGCAGAGAATAAATAAATTTAAAAGGTTTAGGCAAAGGAAAGCAGAAATAATTCAAACTCTTAGTCACACAGGCAGCACAGAGCGTGGCAGTAAATGATGCCATGTATTTCTTTCGAAAATATCAAGAAATTAGAATAGTTTTTTTTCCATTTGCCCTCTGAAATACCAACATTACTGCTCAAGAAAGCTAAAGAGAATTAGTGTCATAACCAAACAGCCTGCAGTCTAACAGAGGCAGCCACGCAAAGTGTTAAGCGTTCAGTTCAAGAAACATTGAGTCCTGGTATAACACAGTACTTAAGCCAGTCCATGTGATTAGAGTTATTCAGCTGTGGAAGGCTGGGCATGTATTTAAATACCTTGCTGAACTGTGAAGATGATACTAAGGAAACTACATGTTAAGGGTGGAATTAATCTCACTGAATTATAGTTTTGTTTAAAAGTTAGATGTCCCATTTAAGCTACTTTTATAGCTAATTAAGAGAGAGAGGCACCTGAAGGACATTCTTTCTTTCTTGAGAGGCATCTAATATACGTGAGATGACTTACTCTGTAGATATGCTTACTTCTCTCCATGGACTAGAGATGGAGCCCAGGTGACTAATTTAGTTTCAATGTCTGACTTTAAGATGGCTAAAATCAAGGGAGATGGACACACATTCACTTTTTCTACATCTTTCACTGCAAGATAGCTGCTTGAAAAATTTGTGGAGAGAGCTTTCACATGGCTCCGTGCACATGCCAGGAGTTTGCATTGCTTTAGAATCTGAGAAATTTTGAATTCCTCCACCACAAAAAGGTTTCCTGCATTATCACCCAGGTCTAAGCTAAAAGTTAGTTTAGAATGAAAATAGGATGCTGCACTTAAAAAACTCATGGTTGAACTCATGGCAGTTGTGCATCCAACCTGCAGCAGTGAGAGACACTGCAAGTGTTTGTGACTTAATACTGCTACAGGTCATACAGCGAGTTATATCTAGGCTGCCCTCAAAAATGACAGAGTGCTGCTCTCTGAGGAAGGAACAGCTTGTTCCACCTGCTACTGCTCTTGATTGCAAGTACCTGTATTGCAAACACTTTATCAAGGGGCCATGCATAAGGAAACTGGTTTTCTAGGGGTGGAATATGAAATATCTGGCCCATTCGTAGAGCCTGGTTTAACTGGTTCCCACAGGCAGACATGACGTGCAGATCTTGCACTACATTTTACAATTCTTGTTCTAATAATTACAAATGCCTCTTGTATGCTGAAGACATATCTTCACTGTCTCAAAGACCTTAGTAATGATTGAATAACAAAATGCAAACATTATACTTTGTCAGCATAAACAAAACAACAATTATATCAAAGGTCCTACAGGCATTGCTTATTTGTACTAATAATTCCTGCTTTGCAATCAAGCTGTACAAGATGCCAAGTTAATTATTTTAAACACTTTTCACCACTTGGCACTTATTTTGGACTGCAAGTGGGGAAGTGAGGAGAGGAACAAAGAGCGGGGAAATGGAAATTCCTTCACCATCAAATAATTGAGGCGTATGACAAAAGAGGATTTAGGAGGAAAAAGCCCTAAGGAGATTTTTGGAGGTTTCACTAGTTTGTTTAATGGTGAACCATCCAAAAATGAAATGCCTGAAAAGCTGGAGGCTGAACGGTTAAGATAGACTGTGCACACACAAACATTGCAACGTTAACTGCTGGAAGAAACATAAATTATGTATTTCTGATGTGTCTCTATAGGCCTTGTAACCTTTTTTGCCCCTTAGGGTGCTCGTTATCTGCAGGAGCAATTAACAGATAGTATCTAGCAGCTAGCATGATTTCTTACCTTTAGAGTAATTTCAAATCAAATAAAAAGGAGGCTAATAGAGCCAAGGAGGCCTGAGCTGTGAAGTTGTTTCTGAAGTATATTGGATAGAAGTAATCAGTAAATTGAAAGTACGTGGTGCCAGGGAGCCTGGATTATGTCTAGCTAGTTTTGCTTGCTGAATCTTTTATGTTTCAGATAGACATTTTTGTTACTGTGGGAGATTATGCAAGTGACACAAATAATGGAAAAACCCTTCATTAAGTAATTCTGAAAGGAGATGCCTAACTTCCCTTACTTCAGCAACTTCAAGTTGATTAATGACAAGATCTGATTTTTCAACTACCAAGAATAAATTAAAGACAAAGGAGGAAAAAAGCACACTTAAGACTGGTCTTGGAAAAAGAAGTTCTGATGACTAGCAATCTGCTTACTTCCCCAAACCAAGTGGAAAATTTTCAACATTTAAGACTTATGAAAAGCTTAGAAAAAATAACTGATCAAGTGCAAATGACAAAATTCTAAGATAAAATTTGTACAAAACTAATTCTTTTAAGTCTTCAAAAAATCTAAATGAAATCTTTCTTATCTCAAAGAGCAGATTGTTGAATATGAATCAGTCCTCTGTTATGACACCTCTAGAGCTGTCCTACTGCAAATGGAAATCCATGAAAATGTTTAATATACAGAGCCTGTCACAATCCTACGTGCTCCTTTAGTACTACATGTGATGCACCATCATTTTTTTTTTAGTGGTAACATGCTTCATTTTCAGTTCTTTCCTAATGCATGAAAATCATTCCCAAGGCTACCACCTTATATTCACTGAAATACGTTATAAAAGCCACATAAGTTTAAAAAAAAGCAATTACTAAATTTCTGGTTAAAAAAAAAAAAAAAAACAAAACAGAACTTTAAAATATATGCCAAAATGTTTATTACTGGTATATCCCTTTAGCCCATCCAAGCCGCCAGTGTCTAATACCACCTTTTTACTGTTTGACCTGGTTTCAGCTGGGATAGAGTTAATTTTCTTCCTAGTAGCTGGCATAGTGTTGTGTTTTGGATTTAGGATGAGAAGAATGCTGATAATACACTGATGTTTTAGTTGTTGCTAGGTAGTGCTTACACCAGTCAAGGACTTTTCAGCTTCCCATGCTCTGCCAGGCGCACAAGAAGCTGGGAGGGGGCACAGCCAGGACAGCTGACGCAAACTGACCAAAGGGCTATTCCATACCATATGATGTCATGCTCAGTATATAAACTGGGGGGAGTTGGCTGGGGGCAGCGATCGCTGCTCGGGGATGGGCTGGGCATTGGTCAGCGGGGGGTGAGCAATTGCATTGTGCATCACATGTTTTGTATATTCTTTTATCGTCGTCGTCATCATCATTGTTGTTGTTGTTATTATTATTATTATTATTATGATGATTGTTATTTTCTCTTCCTTTGCTGTCTTATTAAACTGCCTTTATCTCAACCCACGGGTTTTACTTTTTTTTCCTCCCACTTCTCTCCCCCATCCCACCGGGGTGGGGGGGGAGGTTGAGCGAGTGGTTGTGTGGTGCTTAGTTGCTGACTGGGGTTAAACCACAACACTGTTTCATCACGAATGTATACTGAGCCTGGAAATGGGATTTGTGTAGATTCCTACACCATACAGACCTGCTGATTTCATTGAGGATCCAGGTGGAGTCAGGGATCTGGCTCCCATTACAAAATTGAAGTTTTAAGTCTCAAGTTCTTGGGACTGAGGATATTTTTCTCCTGTAAACTACGAAGTCTTGAACATTTGAAAAAAATACGCTTGCAAATCACAATGATTTGTTAATGAACTGCATAATTCAAAACTTTCTATTGTATTACATTAAAAATAAAAAATAATTACTGTAACTATTAGTATCAAGCTTTTAAAATAATCTAATTGCATCTAAATATGTTGGGAATAATATAAAAAAATCTTACAGGGAAAAATCTTGAAGTCATTCAGTTCACCTGAAGTTTATCATTGCTCACATTGTGGCCAGGATTTCACTCCCAGGAGAAGCAAAACCAGATAAGAAATGAGACTGGGTGGGTAGCAACATGATTTTATTTTTCTCAAAATTATAAAAATAGCTATTGAGTCTAAAAAGTACATTCAAACTATGATAAAAAAATGCAATTTCATCTTGCATGTAGAAGCACCAGTAGATTTATTATTTTTTAATGTGTAAAATGATACCTAGATTTCAGAAGTAGAAAATGAAAGGATGCTATTGAGCTTGTAAGGAGGGGATATATTTTGGCTGACACAGCAGAGGCAGACTCGTTAGCATTTAGGACAACAAAGCCAATCATCTGACTCTGGATGTTGCTATCCTCCTCTACAGGAGTTAGAGAAAGTAGATCAGGAAAGAGGGCAGTCAGAAGGTCACAACTTTGATCTTGGAGGATTTCAATTACTCAGGTATTGATTAGGATGACAGTTATACAAAAGCTGTAAAGAGGAACACATTTGTAAAGGTTACCCAGGATTGCTTTCTTTAGCCATTTGTTGAGGTGACTACATAATGAGAGCTTATTTAAAAACTCGTCTTAACAGATGCGACAGCTCTGATAAATAAGCAGAGTTCAGAAAACAGCGAGATCTTTCTAGGATCTGCTAAAATCTGTCTTGTGGTGAGGAAACACCACACTGTTTCCCTATCACAACTGCGACCACTCCTTCCAGAAACTCCCTGTCGACTCACTTGTGAGAAATGACCATACGCCTTCCAAAGATTTTTTGTCCTTCCTACGTTAGCTCAGAATATGTCTCTACCCTGACTAAACTCCTTAAAAAGTCAGATTTAAATCATGGACATACTACTACCACAGGCTCACAAAGACACATGTATCTGCACATGTGTGTGTGTAAACATTAAGTCATCATCCTAATATTAGAAGTTTTCTTGGGACCGATGCTTTATATTCCTTCAAAAGAAGACCCATAATTAGGTAGAACATCCTCAAAAATTACCATAATGGCAGTTAAATTTCCTGTGCAGTATGGATTTAAAAGCATCTTTTCATAGTCTTTGCCAAATAGGTCAATAGAAATGAAATCTTATTCAGTCAGAATATGATCCGCCTCTACTATTGAACTGTTTACTCATCGTACACAGAGAGTGCTTCTTAGTTATCACAACAAAGGCTTTTCCAGGAGTTTCATTAATCTGAGGACCACTTCTAGGCCAAGGATCCCAGGTCACATTTGCAATTAATCCCATATATTTTTCTAATGCTTGAACAGTGTATTAATTTATAATTCATCTGAGGGTTTAATGCTACCTTCAGATATCCAGGCTCAAAGCCTCACTAATACAGCATGTTTATTTATTCACTTTTGGGCAGTGGAATGTGAAAAGGCTGGTATTGTCTCTAGCACCGTTGTTTACTTAGCATCCCCGTGCCCCATTTTAGCCAAAGGTGATTCCTCTACGATTAAAATGGAATGTCATGTATTTCCAGACTGTCTTTCATGCAGCTTCTCTGACATGATCTGTAATGAGCAGTTTGTGTCCTGCTGGCTCAGTCATGTGTGGGATCAAGAAATTCCAGCCTCTCTCCATTACATCAGGGATGCTGTTGTTTGTCAGCTGCTGCATGTGCATGTTCAGTCTGGGGGGGAAATTCCTGCAGAAGCTAGAACAAGGTCTCCGTGACAGGTCAGATATATTTTGAGGAATTTTGAAAGATGCAAGTATTTGTGAACACAAGAATCTCCTAAAAATACATTGTTATAACTCTGCTGTACAATTCAAAATTAAGGCAAGTGAGCTGTGAAGCATGATTTGCCACTCCTACAGGCCACACAGACTTTTATGTGAGAGAAACCACCAGCCTCCCCGTGCCTGCTTAGAAGAAACAGCCCAGAAAAATCCTTCTCGGTGCTTCATTCACTGTGGAGAGGGGGAACAGGACTATCCAGATGGCAGATCCCATTTTCCTTCATAGGAAAATCCTTCATAGCTTGCTTACCCTTCATTCAGACAAACTTTAAGAGAGAGCAGGCAGGGACACGTCCCGCTGCTGGGCTGCTGAGCTGCAGTTCCCACGCAGCAGCATCGCAGTGCCATCTAGTGAGAGCCCGGCTCGAAGCCACCGGGACTCACGGTGGTGGCAGGATATCTTTCTTGACCAGGTCTGGCCCTGCTTCACTTGTGCAGCCCCAGCTCTAGGTTACGCAGCTGTAAGCATCCTGTGAATGCGTTTTTAGGGAGTTTCCCCTTAGAGGGAACAGTGCTTTCGTTGAACCTCCTGCGGGATGGTGGCCCTGGTCCTCGCTGGTGTCCGTAGCACTGGGAAGTTGTACGCTGGAGTTATACAGCTGCTGAGTGCAGCTATAGCTGTTTGCTCTGAAGAGCATGAAGGAGGGAGAGGAGAGGATGACTCTAGCAGTTCAAAGCATAGACTTTGGCATTTTAAGCACCCACCTGAAAGAGATGTTGGGGAACATTAGGCTTGCTCTTGCGGGGAGAGACTTGGAAGCGCTCTGGTAGCTTTCATCAGAATGGCTGGGGGTTGAATAGATGCCACTGGGCATATAATCTAGAGTTTATGAAGCTGAAAAAAACAAATGGGAATTCAGGTCAAACTTTGTCCTTCACATCTCTGATAGGAAATATACTACCAGAAACCCATAGTACAGGTAGGTGAAGGGGAAGCTGAAAGCAACTGGTTACAGAGAAGAATGAGCAGGAGGCTATAGCAGTGCGGGAGTCATGTAGGCCTGCAGTGGTTGGGCTGCTTTGCTCATCCCTGCTGGCTTCTTTAGCTTTTTTGCTGGGGCTGCTAATACATGGTGTGCATGTAACACAGTTTCAAACTGCTGAAAGAAAGCACAGCAAGGCAGATTTGTTATATTGCTTGGAAAAAAAAAACAACTCCACACATCATAAATAATCAGTGCATCAAAATTCATACCTGTTTTTTAGGAAAAGGTATGCACACATTTATTACCAGTTTTAAATTCTTTATAATATGAAATGAAGATACATCCAATCCCAGAGGGACTCCCTGCAGAAAAAGGGAAATATATTGCATCAGTATTTCATTACACAGTCCACTGATCACAAAACACATCCACTCCAGGTTTACCCCAGAGTCCCTACCCAACACGCTTCTCACTCGGAACAAATGCAAGCTCCAGAGTCTCAGAAAAGGGAGTTTAAACCACAGTCTTTCATTGTAGCATCTTGTCCCCTGTAGATAATTAACACACTTCACAAAGCTCTGATTAAAGTCGTCTTTTTTTTTTTCTTTTAATCTTGCCCTGTCATCTAATGGTCTGGAGACTGCAAAAATGAAAATGCATTCATTGAGTTAATGATTTTGTGGACTGAGATTCAGTATCTCCTGTATTTTCTGTCTTCCCTAATAACTGCCTCAGGAACCAGCTGGTGTCTGCCATGTTTACACATTTTGGAATATAGGAACCTCCAGCTTCCATATAACAAGCTGAGAGAAAGTCATCTAGGAGCATGCTGGCAGGGTATCCCCTCAGCCCCAGAGGTGCCATCTGGCCTATTTAAACGTCTTTAAATTCCCTTTATGATGTTAATATGGGGAAAAGGAGATGGGGGTGCAAGAGTCAAGCAAGTTAGCTACTTTTAAAATGACCATTTAATTCATCAAGGCACTGGTTCCTGAAATGGGTATGGGGAAAAAAAGTTGGTTTTATCCTTCCAAATATGACAGATTTAGTAAGTTAACAGATCATGATGTCTACGGTAATGGACAGCTGGAGTGACATATAAAGTCTGTTCTCTGCATCCTGCGCAAAGTAGGTATGAAATATGATTAAACCAAAATGGTATTTTTTAACTACCCACTTTACACAGCCATAAACCACTTCAAGAGGTGCAAAGCAATGAGAAATCAAGCTCCCAGTGATGAAGAGAGCAGTGGTATGCAGGAACACTACACTATTCAGCAACAAAGTGGTTGCAGTACAATGCAAATTGTTCACTTTAAAATTCAAGTTGCCTGCTCTTGCTCCTGGTTGCATAACAAACTCAAACTCAAATACTGATTGCTTTCCAGACTCAAGCACTGTTCAGCTAAAAGATCACTATTGTTCAGACTTTTCCAGGAAATTTGGAGTAGTTTATGCTGTTAAATCAAAATTCTAGTTTCCTGGTTTGATTCAAACTGTATGAATTCAGAACAGAACAGAGCATTTGTGTCAAATAAGTTAATACATGAAAGCATCCTGTTTTCTTCTCACAAATGGTCTACTACAGCTACAATTTCAACAGTGTCTCTTTCAAGATATCTTGTCTTTTGAAGCTGAAATTCAAAGTGTGACTTTGAGAACATAAAGATGAGAAATTGGAATCAGAGGATGTACCATAACAGTCTTTATAGGAAAGTACCAGAAAGCTGAAGAGCATTTAAGCAAGCAGGGTTCTGTCAAGGTACATATAGGAATATATAGAAATAATTGTAAGAAATTCTTTACTTCTCTTTAATTAGTATCTTGCATTGAGGTAGTATTTATAACTACTTGTCAAGCTTGCCAAATTGTGCTATGTGCCATCCCTACATGTACTGAAAGCAATAACTCATTGTGAGTTAAAACATATGGAGGACAAAGTAGAAACATAAAAAAATGGAAAGGGCAGATAAACAGTCTGTTTGCTACCACTGAATACAATAAACAGTTCCCTAGGTTGTCAGCTGCCTTACCTATCGCATGGAGATGAGATTTGAGGAAGAATGAAAAAGAGGATAGTTTTGTTCTGAATTCAGGTATTTTATTGAAGTTCTTGCTGTGAGTGAAAGAGACCAGAGACATTACAAAAGAGCGCCAAGAAGATGTGGGCTAATGGACAATGAGGAGCTGTATTTGGGGGAAAGTAGAGGCGGAGAGAGGAATGGAAGACAGTAGATGAGATAATCATGATGACAGTTACGAGGAGGAATGTGACAGGTCTTGTCTTCAGCAAGATGGTAAGTTCATTGGGGTAGGGAGCAGAGTATTTTGGGGTTGCAGTTAGTGTAAGTAATAATTACACTGGCTTTCCTGAAAAAGGCTCCAAGCCATATTACCATCTGCTCTCTTTTCTGGTGGCTAGAGCTGGCTAGCACTGCAGACCCCTTGACCACAGCTTAATAGTATCCGGATAAAGGAACAAAAGCGAACCACTTAGAGACTCAACACTGCAAGAGCTGAAGAGCTCAGTGCAAGATCAAGTGCCCTGGAGTGCCTCCCCCTGTGGCATGAGTACTAGCACGAGGGCAACTCTCCCAGATTTACATTTATTTATTCAACCTCAACAGCCTTAGATTTCCCTTCGCCATACCTTGGTAACACAAACACTTTTGCTTTTGTAAGCAAAGCTTAAGACATCATCCCCATCCAGACACCTGTGAACCAGAAGCTGTTTGTTGCTACATTACAGCTGGGTCACAAATGTGAAGCTAGTTCTGTGATATTCACCTAACTGGCAGCATGGCTCTGTAGCAAGCACCCATCCTTCTCTTTGTGTTCCTCATTTTCCCTTTGTGCCACTTGTGTGGGTATCACAGTTTAAGGCAGCTGTAAGCCTAACAGGAGGCATTCCTGTGCACCTCCTTCATGTGAAGCCCTGCTGCCCTGCATACAGGAGGGGAGAAGGACCGGGAAATGCCCCACGATATGTCAACTACCTAAAACAGTGGATGGGGATGCACCACCCTGGTCACTTCACAACTGATAAACAGCCTGGTGCCCTCTTTCCCCTTTCACTGGGCTGCCTACTAAAATTGTACAGGACAGTGCTGGTAATATGAAGAAGACAAGCTGGGAGCTATTTCTGTGCACTAATCATGAATGGAATAGGGATGTATCATTGATGGTGTGTGGGGTGAAATGCCAGATGACTGGGGCAAGCTTAGAAAAGACAAAAGCAGCAGGGTGACCACATTTGAATGTGATATGCAAAGTATTGCAAAGCCGCAGGTCATGCTCAGGGCTGAGAAAAACAGAGTCTAAACCAGGAACATGTATGGACTGGAATCATCCATGTGGAGGGTCAGAAATTCATCCTTGGGGAGAAAGTCAGAAAATGTGATTGCTGAATCAAGAAATGGCTAAAGCACCACCAAATGATTTGGTTTTGAGAGCCAGGGTCTGGCAGGTATCTATCAACTGAAAGCAACAGCAAGACTCATTCATAGCTGGAAAGTAGGAGATGAATGGGACAGAAACATTAAAGATTAGCTTTAAGCTGTCATGGTGACAGTGAAGCAAATGACAGAAGAGGATTTAGGAGGAAGAAAACCGTAAGGAGATTTTTGAAGGCTTTGCACAATATAGTGGTGAGCCTTCCAATCTGAACGGTCTGAAAAGCAGGAGGCTGATCAGAGGAAGACAGACTGTGCACATAGAAAGATCTGTTTAGTACAACATCAAGTGGTAGAGCTGTTCAGCTGCGGCTGACCCAGCTCTGTTGAGACCAGACACCATCTTACAAAGACAACAGAAAATACATCTGGATGCTGACAGGAGCCTGGAGCACTGCTGGCCAAAGAGGTTCACTTCATTCCTTGTATCCAGGCTCAAGCCAGCTACACTGAAACACTGGATCTACCATTTACAAGGTGGTAGAAGATCCCTACTGATACCAGTCATGCAGATAGAGTTAAAACACCTCCTAAGGAATGGAAAGAAATGACTAAACACAAGTCAGGCCAAGAGGGGGATTTTGCCATTTCTGGTGGTTGTTGCTACGATGTATTGCAATATTATGTTACAGTGCACCGTCCAGGAGAGGAAAAAGGGTCCAGAACTGAGCAGAGGAACGTCAAATCCAGCTACACAGAAGCACGCATGAATCTCTTATGGGTTTTGTAAATCTATGTTTGTAGGTTTGTGTGCCTTGGATAGCTGGCTGCAAAACTAAATAAAAACCAAGGGTCCAAAATTCCTTCCCAAAATGATTAGGAGAAGCAGCAAACAGCAAATCACAAAATCACAGACTAGCTGAAGGTGGAAGAGACCTCTGGGGATCATCTAGTCAAACCCCCTTATTCAAAGGAGGGCCATCACCTAGAGCCTGTTGCCTTGGACCATGTCCGGTCAGGTTTTGAATATCTCCAAGTATGGAGACTCCACAGCCTCCCTGGACAACCTCTTCCAATGTTCAATGGCCTTCACAGTAAAAAAAAGTGGAGGTTTGTGTTCAGAGGGAACCTCCTATGTTTCAGTTTGTGTCTATTGACTCTTGTCCTGTCACTGGGCATCACTGAGAAGAGTGTGGCTCAATTTTCTTTACATCCTCCTTTCAGGTATTTATATACATTAATAAGATCCCCCCTGAGCCTTCTGTTTATCAAAATTCTTTATGCAGAAAGGTTTTATGGGGTATAAAATCTATGAGGTTGCCATAAGTCTGCATAAAATCTTCATAAAAGAGCCAGAGAGTGGGGATAGGGAGGAGCGTTGGATTAGAAGAGGGGAGAAAAAGAGATCTTTGCTAAGGCAGCCCTTGCTCCTGCACCTCTGAGCAGCAAATGGATAAAGCAGTTTAGGAGGAGGTAGGATCCTTCCTCTGCAAGAGAGGAAACTGCTTACTTCTCTGGCTGTGGGATCGGCCTTTGCAAACCATGCTTCAAGCAATACTTCGCACTCTGTTCAACAACAGCATATTCATGCTCCAGCCCAATGGCCTCTAAGAGACAGAGGCTGGTTTTACTAACACTCTGGGTAGGATCCAGAACTGCTGGGCCAGTACTGGATGAGCAGGTGCCCAGGCAGCTCATGTCCCCTGAGCCTGTACGCAGTGCCACCACCAGGACTTTGCATGTTAGGGAGGGGAAGTTCTCCATAGAAGGGCACAGCCAAAAGAAAGTGTTGCATTAAAAAAAACTTCTGTGCAGGTGACCGTCATGAACTAATTTCATAGTTAATTTTGGAATTAAAAAAGGAAACTTCAGAAGACTATTTACTGTTGTAATGGCTATCATACAATGTATGGGAATCAGTGCAATGTCGCATTTCTTTACATCTTTTCCATGCAATTCTTCCTGAATTGAAAAATGGATCATGGGTTCCTATGCCACTACAGCTTCTTTAAGAAGAAAAATCACAGGTCGTAACTATCTTACATTGCAGTAATAGAGAAAATTAATTTCCTTTTCTAAAGGTTTTTTAGCTTTCCTAATCCACTGTCTGGGACATGGTTTGCAGATGATGCCTGTTTGTTCTACCACATCATGGACAACCACAGCATCCTGGATTGGGGCAGCACTCCAGTCTGGTTCCAGAAATCATTACCAGAACAGAACTTTAGAAGCAGAAAATAATATTAATAGAATTGTTGTAGGTTAAAGACATAATTGAGCAAAGGTATAGTATGTACAAACCTAATTTCACAAAGATTATTAAAAGAAAAAGACACTATGTCCAGTCCAATAAATACGCTCATTCTGAGAAATAAAATTTTCAGATAAGGAAGGACATTCATTTTCTCTATTTTATACCTGAGTCTTTATAGCAAGTAGCAACTGGAGCGAAAATTTATCTCTGCCTTTAGATATCCAACGTTTTTAATCTCGGTTGAAAAAAATTATTTCAGATGGGTCACTGCAAGATTTTTCTATACAGTCATCAAAATAAGTTGGCTATGTTGATTAGTGTTACTATCATAAAGGTAAAAGGTTGGTTAGGAAATGTAGCTTTTCTGCGGTGTATGCTTTGGGGATATAATTGAAGACAAGTTTGGTTAAAGGTATATTACAATATTAAAATTTGCAATCAAGCTGGCCATTAAATCATCTCTTTCTTTTTCCTTTGTGTTATATTTTAAATAGATATTTTATGTGTTTCTATGCATGACAGAAAAGTAAGCATAACAAATTCCTTCCACTTTGGTAAAAGTTTTACAAGGCTGGGATAAAATCCTACTGTAGTGGGTTGACCCTGGCCAGCAGCCGAGCACCCACACAACTGCTTGCTCACTCCTCCTCCCTCCTGCAGGAGGACAGGGGAGAGACTAGAAAGAGCAAAAGCAAGAAAACTCCTGACAGTTGAGATAGACACAGATTGATAAGGGAAGGAAAGAGAAAAAAAAACATTTTAGTGATGCAAAGGCAATCGCTCACCAGCTTCCACAAGCAGATCAATGCCCAGCCAGTCTCTGAGCAATGGCCACCTTGGAAGCCAAAATCCCAAACTTCCTTCTTCCTCTACCGCAGTTTTTGTTCCTGAGCATCACGTTATATGGTATGGACTATCCCTTTGGCCAGTTCAGGTCAGCTGTCCCGGCTCTGTCCCCTTCCAGCTTCTTGCTCGCCCCCAGCCTGCTCGCTGGGGGAGGGGAGAGGGGGAGCAGAATAGGAAAAAGAGAAAGCCTTGGTGCTGTGCAAGCACTGCTCAGCAATAGCCAAAACATCAGTGTGTTATCAACACTGTTTTAGCCACAGATCCAAAACACAGCGCCGTACGGGCTGATATGAGGAAAGTTAACTCCATCCCAGCCAGACCCAGTACTCCCCCTTTTACTGATCTGAGAGTGAAAAGGATTTTTACTGCCTCTGCCACAGTCACCTGCGCCTCTAATTGACACTGCAACTCTGGACTTACGATCTAAGATGGAAAAGTTAGTTAGCCTTCACTTCTGATCTCGTCCATAAACTCAGTGAAAAGAGGGAGACCAGTAGAGGCAGGCAGGAGCACAGGCCTGCACAGAAGGCACAAAGAAATTTTTCATGAACTTTAAATGCTTTGTAGCATGTAAATTCTGTTTTAGTGATCTGATAACTATGTCACGCATCGATGAATTATGTTTTTGGACCATGCCACAGTCACACACACTGCTCACTGATAGTAGCAGGCTACTGAGATGAGCAATTTGGTCCTTCTTGCTGCTTTCACCAGTGCCAAAGTGAGGTGTTAAGGAAGAGAGTATTACTTCCAAAAAAATTGGCTTACAAATCATGAGGGTTTTTTAATGACATTGATTTTGCTTATCTTGTTATAATTTCACTTTTAGAGTGAAGCTGACAACTTCAAATTTGTCTATGGTCATCTCAGGTTCAAACTTCAACAATAAGTCAACCTCTGTGCATGTAAGTGGCTTCCCTGTCCATTGCTTTGAGGCTGCTTTGTTTTCCTTTGCTTAGGTGGGGATCTGCCTTGCTACCTTACTGCATCCCACAGCAATTAGCCTGTACAGGAAGCTGTCCAAATAATGTTTTTTCCTTCTTCTCCACTGCTACTGACTTCTGTGGTCCTCCAGATCTGTTTGTGGACTGTATTTTCCTCTTCTTTTGTCAGTTGTCACATTCTCTATATGTGTATCTGTATCTATATGTACCCAAGTATGTGAAACAGGACTAGGGTGTGGTGGGCATTGGTATACAGTGCCCCTGCAAGCCATCAGTACTCTCCCAGGCAATGGCCAGGTTACTCGGGGAATTAGCACAGACCCAGGGTCTGCTTCCAGAGGACAGTTTGGATGAGACTGACCTGCTTGTCCGGGTTTGGGGTTTTGGAGAGATGGAGGTGGAGCCGAAAGAAGATTATAACTATAGGGATGCAAGTGGAGTTGCCCTCAGGGCTAGACAACAGCTCCTGGCCCATTTTATTCACCAGTCTAGATGTTTTCCTGCACTGCGTCAAGGTTTTTTCTTCTGCTTCTCATTGCCTTATATCCACCACCATTCTCGCTGCCCATTTTCTTGCTCCTTTACATCATCCAGTCCCATCTTCTCTACGGTTATTTTTGTAACCCCCAAATAAATCTTCTCTAAGGCCCTTCAGTCTCCCTGGAAACGGTGGGAACTGATGCTCGTTTTACTAGGGCAGCAGCCTGCGCAGTCAGCAGTGCCCGCATCTTGCCTCCTCTGAGCAGGGACTATTCTGAAAATGGGAAATTTTGCAAGACTGAAATAGAAATCTTGTTTCATACTAGGAGTGGGCAGATTAAAATACATATCGTGATAAAACCAGAGGAGCTGGCCACACTGCTAATTGGGGGGAATTGCCAGCAAGTGCCTACAGGTAAGGTGGCAGCTTGTCTCGTCACCCTGATACACAGAGAAGCACCTTCACAAGAGGGAAGTCCAGGATGTGGCATCCCTTCAGACCCCCATGCTGTGAACTGTCACCTTGCTCTGGTGACACCTGTGTTGGATAGCTGTGTGCCAGAGGGAAAATACGAGAAAATGGCAACAGGCAGGTCCACATTGACACAAGCAGCTGCTGTGATGGAGCCTTGGCAAGCTGACCCCAAGTTTCTGTGGGGAACAGTGACACTGAAGCGACATTTAATCCCTGGGACAGGATTAAATAGGGGGAGGGGGACAAGGGTGCAGTGGTGCAAGAGGCCAGGAGAGGAAGTCTGAGCCCAGGAGAAGGAAAGGGAGCCAGGAAAAATCCTCCTCACCTGCTTCCTTGGTGGTGGGATTGATGGGGCACATGGTGGGGAAGCAGCAGAGCCAGAGTCAGGTCATTCCTGTAAATGAAAGAGCCTGCCTGTGTGTGACCTTGCACCCTTGCCTACCAGCTAGGTTGGCAGGCTTCTGCCTCTCTCCTAAAACCAGAAACATTTGATAAGGGGGTTTTCAGTGGTATCATCAGCCAGGCTGTAGTAAGTGGGTTTTACACTTGAACTATTAATTACTGTGACCATTTTGTTCTGTGAACATCAGGTACGTTGTATTTGGTGCATGCACACAAAACTGTGTGTATGTATCTACTGAAATTTTTCAATCAATAAATAGTTTATATACGTATATATATGCACATGATTAATTATACTAGTGACTAAATAAATATATTTTTATCCAATCTTGTGATTCACCAGACATGCATCCTCAGTTTCCTGCTGACATACACAGCTGTAATCAAAACGTCATCCACTCTTTTCCCACCTTTATAATGTGAAAATGCTGCAGGCCATGGACGTGTGTAATTTTTAAACTACATTTCTTTAGTTCTAGGTACGCTAGCTATGAAATAATGCTTAAAAACTTCCTGACTTCAAAATAATACGCATGTGTGGTAACTTTTGAAAAAATCAGACTAAGACTAACCAAATCAGGCCCCAAGGAACAGTGATTTGTTCATTTGTTTTCTATTTGTCTTAAGCTGAACTGGCCTCAATGGGTATATTTTTAAGTGTTTAACGTAAGTTGAGGCCAGAGTCTGCTTTTGAAAATTCTAATTTGGTTTTCAAAATAGATAGCATACTTTTGTCAAATTTATTTCAAGCCTTGATATGTCATGCACTGATCTCTGAAACCATTTTCTTTTCTTTATTCCTCCTACCATTCTCCTTCTTGAACCCTCAGAGATAATATCTAGAAAGTATCCTCCCTCTTTTTCCTGATATCAGCAAGTAGGTCCCTTTGAAACTATGAACAGATTGAAAATCAGTTTTACTGGTGCCTGGGTGAGGGTAGAAGAGGGTTAGCCAAAGAGGAAAGAGTCCCAGGACCAATCTGAGAAATAACTGCAGCGGGTTTTTGATCATCTTCATCTTGTCTTGCCGTAGATCCCTCACAAGACAGCCATCACCTGAGTGCCACAAGCATTTCCTAACAACTGTTGTAACACAGCCATCGCTGATAACGAGTTTGACCTTGCTTCAGTCACCCTTGTGATGATGCTGTGGGTTTGTTGTCAGTGGCTCTGACCTGGTCACGAGCGGGTGCTGGGAGGGAGCTCGGCACGGGGTATCTGCTGGAGCCCCTGCTTCCTCTCGGACAGGCCCCTGCTGTTGACCAGGCTGGAAGGAGCTGGTCTAAACCTGGCTGGGATGTTTTAGTAGTGTGGTTAAAACATAAAATTATACTGCTTTGTTATGAGGGACTAGGAATCATGATACTTAATACCAATTTTACATTTCTTCTTACTGAATGGCCCTAATCAAGATCAGATCTATTCCCTGCAGACTGGGAAATCAGGCCCCAAGATGTGGAGTAAAGGAATAATTCATCTTTCAGATGTGCCCACCCCTTCTAAACACAGAAAATAGCTCTCAGCTGAAGACTGGGTGCACAGAAACAGTTTGGGATGCTCCTGGCCTTTGTAGTAGCCAGGTGAGGTCAGCGTGCGGCACAAAAGCATTTGTGCCCCGTCACATAGGGTAGTTTCTCTCATTTCTCCTCAATGTACCTTAAGCTGAGGAGGAATGTATTTCATCAAGCTGGATGTCAGCCTCAGAGCAATGCCTCACTACTGGATTTCTCAGGGTTTTTACGACTTTGGTTATTGTTTTTTACTCTCCAGGAATGACAGATATTCCCAGTCCCGCACCTTCGCATCACACAGCAGGCATGAGGATCAGCTGGATGAAATCCTGTCTTTTGGTAGCATCTGACACACATTGCAGGCTTATGTTGGGTCACTTTTGAAAAGTAGTGACAGCAAAGTTTCTAGGAGGCTGAGGTACTTAGGATTTTTCTGTAACTCCATTTTTGTTTCATCTCAGTTTCCTTGTCTACCGTGTCCTATAGAGCAAACCTCAAAAAAAAAACCCTTGTCATTTCCCCAGAAGAAGCATTCTCAGTTGAAAATGCACATTAAACATTCTGTGATTATGATGAATGGTGGAGCTGAGAGCAGACAAGTGTGCACATAATGTTTCCATTATATTGTCCTCTTTAAATTAAAGCTTGATGAGAATCAATGTCAGTGTCCTTGCCCTTGCAAGAAGAAAGGCAATACTTCACCCAGAAGTATGAAAGTAGTCGATATTTCTAAATGGGAAAAGTTAGAGATGGAGTATGTATGTATGAAATACTAAACCTAAAGGCAAAGACATGTAGTGCCCACCCACTGTCTGAACATGGATAAAGATGTGATATTTCACCCCTGTTACTTTATTGAAAGGATGTAAGAGACTTTCATGGGAAGGCAAGCTGAACTGGCTCCAAAAATGGCAGAGAGAATGAGCAAAGTATATCTGCAGCAGAAAGGAAAACCAAGAAAAAGATAATTACATGAAGTTACCTTTCTCCATTAAATTAAACTTCCATATTTTTTTTCTTGATTGACTAATCTCTGCAATTTGTCAGATTTTGAGCTGGTATTTTTTAATACCACTATGTAATGGTATCTGTTCCTCTCAATATGTCTATTTAAAAAATTTCTGCCAAGTAGATTTGAATCTTCTTTTAATGCAAGTACTTTACTTCCAGCTGGATACAGAAGTATCTATACATGATGTTATGTTTCACTTGAAAATACATTCTCTGAATTCTTTTGCCTAGGCTTAGAGAGAATGTAGAAAAGTAAATCTCAGATTTTTGTCTTTATTGTTATTAATGTTCCAATTGCTCTGTTAAGTTGAAAAAATCAAGTTATAAATGTTTTCAACTCCAGAAGAGTTATGGCAACTTAAAAAGAAGTTATGACAGTTTAAATTAATTAAATAAAAATATCAATAGCTGTTCCTATGGTAGTGCACAAAGTAAAAGTTGCTGTATCTATTCTGGAAGGAAGTTCAAAGGCATTTTGCAAGAGCCTAGCAAAAAAGTATCATAAAGCTGCTCCATGATGCACTTTCCATCGTATTGTGCAATACAGTATTTTGAGTGCTTTTTTTTATGGATTTGCTTCAGGAGATGTAGCGAGCCACGCAATAAACTTTCCACATTTTGTTATACCAAACACAGTTTTGTCTCTGGAAAGTATACTATGCAGATCAGGCTGGACTACGTAGGGCCTGGTGTGGCTGTTAATCTTTGCTTTTCATATTTTAATTTTTCTAATACAACTTGGAAATTATGGCTGTAACTTTAAAGCCATTTGGCATTTATATTCCATTATAATCCATGGAATTAGACATTGAAACAAAGGTAGTTTAGTTAGTTCTGTTAAATTTATTTAATTAATACACATATTCAGATAAAAGGCTCTAGTACTCCTGTGTGGTATCTCCCTCTCCCCTCATCTTTCCTCTTGCTATGCTTTTTTTAAATTTATTTTTCTGCTTTCCTTCTTGTCTTCCTTCTTTGACATCTTTTACTTCTGATTTCTATGTCTTTCCTCTCCCTTCCTATAGTCCTTCCTCTTTCTGCCTTCATATTTTTTCTCTTTCCATATTCCTTTCCATCCCCATTGTTCTTTATTGTCCTTCTGTATTCTCCATGCTGTTGCTTTGCTTTCCCTGCTTTCCCTCTCACTCTCCCTTTCCCAAGTTCTCTTTTTCTTTTTCTTCTCATACAAGGCTAAATTACAAGAGGAGAGGAGAGGAGAGTCAGGTGGATATCAGTGTCTTTCAGTGGCTCCAATCCAATGGCAAATACTGCCTACAAGGGTGAACGCTGATATCCACGTTTGTACACAGATACCATGTTAGGGAATAACACTGGTACTAAGGTAGATTGTAATTGGTGGTTCACTGGCAGATAAGAAAACAGCTTCTCTGACCCAGTAACCTTCTAGTAGAAGATGATGAAAGACAAGCTTAGAAAGGCACAGGACATGCTGCCCTTAATATGTGGGTTTTCTTTGTGGTTCCATCACAGATCTAACATGTGATCCTGGGCAAGCCATTCAATCTCAGTGCATCTGTTTCTTCATCTGAAAAGGTGAGGATCACGCATGCCTGCCTTACAAAATACTGTGGAAGGAATATCGGTAATTCACATCTCAAGTGTTATGGGAGGGTCTATTAGAATTGTGAAGTACTGATATTTATTTTTCTCTTAAATCCAGCATTTTATCCATCTCTTGAAGTACAATGCACACAAGCACAACAGGCCAATTAATTCCTAATATATCCAAGACAGTCTTATGCATGTGTTGTACTGCAATCACTCAGCACCTGTGTGTCTGTAGAGATCAGCTTCATTGACTGATTTCTGATAATCAGTGCTGCATAATCTGAACCTCTCCACACCGTTATAAGCAGTTCTGGCCCTCTAAGAGCTTCTGAAAGATTTAACTCTGCACTGTCGAGACAGCTAAGAAATGTATGCAATACAGTAACAAACACTCTGTACAGAGTAATTTTTGCTCAGGGTAAACCTCTCAAGAAGTGATATCTTTGCATACTCACAGACATAAATACACAAAAATATAGACTATATAGAGACAGAGGGATAAACACCAACTCTGATAGTGAAGCTCTTTGTGCTGCTTATCCAGTAGTTTTTAATGTATAGAGTGTGATACCACAGTAATCCTTTTTCATGTGTTTTTAAGGGCTGAAAGCATTGTGTTTCATTTGCTGATGTATGTCCCAACTGCTTGATCCGGGGGATGAATAGCACACTTTCAAATATGTTTGGTCCGTAGCAGAGTCAGTTCAAGCATTTACTGACTCTGGAGTGAATCAGAGTCACTGGAGTTGGAAGGGACCTCTGCTCGAGGCAGGAGCAGCGGTGTGGTTCACACCAGGCTGCTCAGGGCTTTATCCAGTCAGGTCTACAGTCTACAGATGGGGACTGTACAACCACTCTGGGCAGCCTTTGCCACTGCCTCGCTGTCCTCATGGGGAAAAAGGTTTTTTGTTATGTTCAGTTTGAAACTCCCTTGTTTCAACTTAAACCCATTGCCTTCATTCTCCCATCTTGCACCTTTGTGAAGATCCTGGCTCCATCTTATTGATGACCTCCTTGTAGGTTCTCCGGGCTGAACAAGCCCTGGTCCTGCAGCATCTTCTCACAGGGCAAGTGCTCCAGCCTCTGACCATCACAGTGACCTTCTGCTGAACTCACTCCAGTTGATCAATGCATTTCTTGTATTGGGGGCCCAAGACTGCATGCAGTATGTACATGTGGCCTAATGAGTGCTGCATAAAACGGGATCATCAGTTCCCTCAATCTACAGGCTGTGCTGCTGATGTGCTAACCTGCCATTCCACCAGGGCACATGGGGCTCATCTGCCACTTGCTGTCTGCCATGGTCCCCAGGGCCTCTTCATTAGAGCTTCTCTCCCACCAGTCTATCCCCAGCCTACAGTGCTGCCAGCCATCCTTCCTTCCCAGGGGCAGGACTATGCTGTTCTTACTGAATTTCATGAGTTTCCTGTTAGCTTGTCCAGGTCCCTCTGGGTGGCAGCCCTGTCTTTGAGCATATTGACTGATCCTTCCAGGTTGGTGTCATCTGCACATCTGATGAGTATGCAGTGTCGCATCCTCCAGGTTATTGATAAAGATGTAAAGGTCCCAGGACAGACCCCTGTGGTGCTTTGCTTCTTACCAGCCTTCAGGCAGAGTACAACCCATTAACCACCACCCTCTGAGCCCAACCATCCAACTGATTTCTTTACCCACCCAGTTTTCCACCCCTCCAGACTATAACATCCCAACTTGAATACAAGAATACTGTTGCAGACAGAGCTGAAAGCCTTGCTAGAGTCAATGACACCCATTGGTCTCCTTTGCCCAGTGTCCTCACCATTTTATCACATGAAGCAATCTATGCTGGCTGTTCCCAATCACTTTGTTCCTCATGTGCCCAGGAATGTGCTCCAAGAGCAGTCACTCCACAATTTTGTGTAAAAACCCTCACCCTGTGTTTGTGCAGAACTGATTCTGCTGAACAAAAACCTGGACAGAAATAGTTTTGGTTTTGGCCAGATGACATCTGTGATCCAGTTTGCTGCAGAGCCATGCTTTCACATGTGCCATGACAACAGTGGGGGAGGTGTGGGGGTGTGAACCAGTTCAAGGCAAGAGGGTGGTGACTGTTTAAACCAGTTTAAGTGGCACCACTGCTAAATACACTAAATGTTAAAATTGAAATCCCTTAAACCACACACAAATGCATACGAAGCTTGCTTGTCTGTGACATTGTAAAAGTTTTCTGCAGCTTCCTAGACAAAATAGTTGCATATTCAAGGGGAAAATGACATATTTGCAGCAAATAATTTGTCCCTTGCTGGTTTAGTGCATGCAGTTACAGTAACAGAGTAGGATTTGCATTTTCTTGGTCCATGTTGTACTCTGCCTTCATTTGGTAGGCTATAGTCTCTTCTCAAGTGAAAATAGTATGTGAACAGACAAAGTTTGGAGGAAAAGGGTGTTAGGGCTTTTAAAATACTTGTCCAGAGTAAAAAAGGAAGCCCACAGTACAACTGTGAAATCTGTGCAAATTTCCCAAAAGTTCCAGTGTCTCAATGATTACACTTTTTTATAACTGCAAAAACGTATGTTCTTCCATGCACTATCTCGATAAAAGCCAAAACAAACAAAAAACCCACCACTATTTGTTTTATAAACCAAATTAAAATTTAAAAGCTAAGGAATTGAAATAAAAAAGAGTAAAAGATCTGCCATGCTTACTTTATGCTTCTAAAGCGTATTTACAACTTTGTGTTTATAAGAAACAATGACTTAGGAGTGCATTTGGGCATTCTTTTAATCTGAGTAAATGTTCCAGCAACTTTTTTTTGCATAACATTTACTTCATGTCTCTTTCTTTTGAAAGTGCCAATGGGTTGACAGAGCCGAGGAGGATCCCAGTTCCAAGAATGGCATGCAATGCAATCCACTTTTCTCTTTTCTAAGTAAATCACAAATAATAATGTAACCACGATGCTCTAAGGATATAAGTGAAGTTGTTATAATGAAAGGTATTGTTTCTCCCTACAAACTTATCCTAAAGTAAATTGTTTTCTTGAAAGAAGTAGCAGGTTTTACAGCACAGGCTAAAAATCCTAAGTGTAAAGGAGATGAAGGCAGAGGTTACAAAAGAATAGTGGACAAAAGGCAGTGCAGCACTTTCCCTTTAAGCCTTAGTAGAGAAATCCCGGTGCCCCATGTGCCTCTATATGCAACATAAACTCCAAAATGAATTTGACATATTTAAATGGTACATTTGAGTTCACTCTGCTAGTCTATGCAAACTCTGTGTGAAGAAATCAAGAGAGTGTGCTCAGATCGTAAACTCAATACCAGTGCACTTTAATCCCTGGTAACAATTCTGTTTGAGTAAGTCCCATTGAACCAGTCTTCTTGTTACGTGATAGCGCTCTGTTGCATTACCCAAAACCTTTATGGTACACATGCTTCCAGCTCAACAAACCAGTCAAGTCACTAATTTCAACAGCTTTGACATCACCTCCAAGCTGCGCTCCTACAGGTCTGAATCTGTTGTTTATTTCAGCAATGCCTGGGTGTCTCCCAGGGTGGGGGTGGTTGTAATCATGCATCATCACCTCCACTGGACCCCCTTCCGTTTCTTCTTCTTGCACGTTTATACAAGAGCAGAGGTATGAAAGTGTTAGAGAGGTGGGAGACAATAATTTCCAGTTCGGAGTAATAGTGACACATTTGCTAACAAATGCATGTTTGGCACCTGCACTCTTTTTGCATGCTCCTTCTCAATGCTGTTTTCTATTCCTGATACCTGCTCCGTAATTCACTAGGTTCTGTTGTTAAATGATGATGTTTCCCATATGTTGGTTTATCAAGAAAATTAAATTCAACCTTCTAAATTACAACAGGTAAGGCATTTAATGCCTTAAATTTTGTAATCTCTCTTTGTAGATCAGACCCTTTTTTGTTGCATGTTTCTATACATCAGTCATTGCTGAGCAGACAAAGTGTTAAAAAAAAAGAAACTAGTAATTACTATTCAGTAGTCTATACAGAAAAGTAGTGGAGGTTCTGTCATAGGAACATGAGGCACTGCATGTGACGAAACTAAAGATTCTGCTAGACCAATAATTTATTTGATAGTGGCCAGTAGGAGAGATACTTAGGGAAAATGTGTAGGAAATACTGCTCCCTCCTCTTGACAGGTTCTTTCCTGTGTTGCACAACAACCAGCAGATTGATGAGAACCAGCAATCAAAAATTGAGACAGGAGGTGTTCTGACTGTATATATGAGGGAAAAAAATTCAGCAAGAAGAGCATTAATCATGGAACACGTTGTCCAGAGAGGTTGTGAACCCTCTCTTCTTGGAGATTTTCAAAAGCCCTGAACAGCCTGGCTTGTATTCAGTGTTGATCCTGCTTTGAGCAGGAGTTTGACTAGATGACCCAGGTCCCTCCAACCTCAGTGATTCATTGATTCTAGAAACCCTGTAGGAGTAATTGTCCCTTCTGCAATCAGAGAGCTATCACATCCCTGAGCAGTACTCACC